>JAJHUR010093686.1:0-32945 GCA_027495735.1 Lutjanus campechanus | reverse complement strand
TGACTGAATGTTTTTTTTTTCTCGTTTTCAAAAAAAAAAAAAAGTTGGCTATTAATTCCAGTTGAGATAGCTTTTGGGACTTAGCTGACAATACAAAGGTTCCATTGTTACCGGGAACTGCGTTATTTCAAAGGCCTTTGAACAGGCCTCGGAGCAGTGCTCCTTGATTCAATATCACAGTATTATTTAGGAGCAGTTACTATACCTCCTCACCCTGAAGAGCTCTCTGCCTCTGTGCCTCTGATAACAATGAGGGGGTCCATCTTCATTCATTTCTCTGCCCCCACCCCTCTGAATATTCTTCTACCTTCCTACTCTCTGTATCTCTCTGTACTCCCATTGTGTACAGGAATCCCGGCTGGCCAAAGGAGCATGTTGACTTTCAGCTGACAGCAAACAATTTCCCCACGACAGAATAATAAGAGTGGAGATTCATGCTTTCTCCCCAGGTACCACTCTAGTGACCTGAGGGCTTCCTGTCTATGAAGCCAAGCCAAACACTGTAGTACATGACTTCAGATCGATACCTCTTTAACGGTCACAACAAAAGTTGGAACAACAAAACGCAATAAAACCAAACAATATTAGCTACAAAACCGCTGTATTTACTTTAAAGGAGTCATTATCTATATATAATTTATATTTAATCGATATTTTGGGAACTATGCTTAATCCTGCTCAGTAAATAAGAAGCTACAGCTAGAGGCCAGGTAGGTTAGCTTAGCACAAAGAAAGAAAAGGAAACAAAGAAAAGAAAGACAAGGAAGACTGTCCAAAGGTACGAAATCCAGCCTCAACCTCACTGTGACAACAGGGGGTTGAAGTCACTACATCCAGCAGGCAATTCCCCATAAACACACAACTTGTCATTTTCACAGTTTTTTCCTATATATTTAACGAACAAAATTGGCTATAACATGCTAATTACTGTGCTTTAGAGGTGCTGATTAGGGGGCTTCACCCATTTCAGTCATCATGCTAACCTAAGCTAACCAGCTGATGACTTCATATTTACCATTCAAACATGAGAGACAGCTTCCTGTCTTACTCTGGACAAAAAGTGAATGAGCGTATACAGGGTATATACATGTACCCATAAACAGGGTACAAATTAGCAAGCTAATGTTAGCTTTGTCAGTTAATTCCGTTAGCTATGCATCAGTTACATCTGATCACTTTAATGAGCCTACAGCCAGCAGCCAGGTAGGTTAATTCATCATAAATACTGAAAACAGGGGGAAGCTAGCAGCTAGCCTGACTCTGCCCAAAGGAACCAAATCTACCTCCCAGCACCTTTAAAACTCACTAATGAATGGCTAATACAGTGTCTCTGCTGGTTGCCAAGCAACCTCACTGTAACAACAGGAGGCTGAAGTCACTACACCCAGCAGGTGATTCCCCATAAAAATGCAGCTTGGCGTTTTTGCACTTTTTTTCCCCACATATTAAACAAACAAGATCACATGTTAATTACTGAAATTTTCCCCCTCAGTTTCAGGCAGTTTATTCTAAGCAAAGCTATTATATTACATTAAAAAATGAGAGTGGTATTGATCTTTCATAGGGTTCAATTTTAACCATGGCCCTATAGCCCACGGCCACAAAGAGTTACTCTGTGGCCACCAAATATTCCATGTAGGTGGCTCCCTGTGGCCACCAAACCGTATATATATACTGCGAGTGTTCACCAATACAACAGCACAATTCCACAATCAACTACTACTCAAACTCAAAAAGTGAAACAGCAACAAAAATTTGGGAGTGAGTGAAAGTAGTACTTTAAGTGGCTGGTGTACAACAGATCTAAGGATGTAATGCACTGCGTTGTGTCCCAGGTTTACTCAACTTGCAGAGAAGTCTAGGTTTTATTCCACCAAATATGATGCCTTCAGGGAACATTTCCCTAACATCAGAATTGATGGGAAAAGTGGACAATACAGAGTTAAGGAAGGCTGTGTTCCGTTGCGTTTAATTGTCTTTTTTTGTCTTGTTTTTACATAAATATACATTTGGGCCACCAAAATGTACAGGGCCTGGTGCCCAGTGGGGCTAGTGCTTAAAAATTAAAGTAAAAGACAATAGAGTGTGGAGCAAACTTCCCAAAATTTCAAATTGATCTTTCTGTAAAGGTGTCAATGTTGTTGTGTCTACTTCCTAGACTTCTAGATAGATCCTTGCAAAATTAAGTGGTCTCATTGGAGTTTTCTGATGGCTTATAGGATAAGACATGCACCATACTATACTCTGCAATGTCCCCAATTAGATTTTTGGCCAGGGACTTTTGTTGCATGTCATTCTCCCCTCTCTCTCTCTCCCATCACTTCTCTACTGTCTACCCTGAAATAAAGACAAAAATTCCAAAATAATACTGTTAAAAATAGTACCATGTTATAGCCAGTATTGTGTTTAGGTTAATCTATACAAATGTATTTGATATCTTGAATTGACAGAAAGAATTTTGGCAATAGCCAACATGGCCACAGCAATTACTGGTTGACAGACAGGCAAATGTATTGCACAACATCCACTTCACTGCACCGGAGTGTATTTGTGGTCAGAGCTGTCACTTGTCAAGTATCAGACAGCATGAAATTGGCTATAAATGCCTGAAATAGTCGCTGAAATTTGAATAAAAGGATAAAAGCATGTCAGTACCTCTTATATCTCTGCCATAATTCAGAGGCCCCGGTGAAGATGCTCAGACGTGGCCATGGGGAGGATGCTAATGTTTTCAAAATATCACTGCTGGTTGTATTTAATGCTATGCTGTTTCAGGCAGTGGTTCTGTTTAGCACCAGTGGTTTGAAGTTTGAAGCAATAAACTAAAACAGTTTAATGAAACCGAGATGTGAGTATTGTATTTTACTAAATTAAATAAGCAAATGTACGTAACATCATTATAGACTTCTGAATGTTCCCTGGGGCCCACTGCTTCAAAGATGTAAAATCTGCAACATTATCCACAGTGCATTAGCAGGAATAGAAAGTATAAATCTAATTCATGAGTCTTAGCATGACAACAATTAACACACAATGAAGCAAGTCCTCTGCACAAGGCAGCCTTAAGTTTCTTTAAAAAGATTTAATGGACTGAGAGAACAACATACTTTTAACTAGGGAAAGTGTGTTTTTCATTTAGCAACCTACAATCAAGTTCGTCCCGCTGCACATTCCTGGTCCCGTCGCCACAGTAACAGCACTCAAGCAAAGACTATTTGGAATCATGTGCCACTTTGCAGTCCCACTTTTATCTCGAACATATAGGCAGTGAATACAAAATTAGGGACAGAGGGCCACAGTTTTCACTTTTAGCAAACTATACTTGTCAAAAATCCAGACCATAAACAAATACAAACAAACGTCTATTCATTATTGTCAAGAATCTCTTTACTTTGACAAAAGGACGGCAGAAAGATAAGTGCAGGAGCGGCGACGTTTTTGGTGGAAATTGAAAACACACCAACAGGACTTTGTCATTATGCATCAAACTGTTTCAGTTGCTTTCACAAAGGATGCATTTACAGCACAGGCTGCAAACAGCTTCAAGTGAAAGGGCAATGCATATATTATCCAACAAGAAAGGGCAATGCATACATTATACAATCAGCATCTGTTTCTCATCTAGACTGAACACACTCTGCTCTGGTCACCTTGTATACTGAATGACTTCACGTCAAGCTGAGACACAACTTGCTTTGAACACGTTTTCAAAGTAAGTTGTGTCTAGCTCCGTAATCACCTAATTGTCATATGGCCTTTATTTTCAAGCACAGACGCACAAATTGATTGTCCTGTGACCTTCATTAGTTGATATTCACTCAAGAATTGGGTGATATGGCAACAACAAAAGATGTAGTTTGATAATATTGTGAAGTGCCATGGGATCATGGGAGTTAAACAACCACCATAGCTGATGAAAATCTGACATGACTGACAGAAATCATTTTCAAGAATATTTAAGTTTTATTCATATTACATTTAGGCAGGCACATCAACTTCCTTCCTCACTTTCTGACGTATCCGATGTATTCCTTTTTTCCAGAATTGAGAAGAATTAGCAGCTAGCCAGCAACAGCTAGCAGGAAAGCATAGGGCTGCACAATTAATCACAATTGTAATATGGCCAAGTGCAATCTCCAAATCGCAGAAGCAGAACCAAATCACAATTTTTTGAAAAAATAAAATGTATAAGAAGACTATAATGAGGTACTGTAGTGCTGCATAGATAACCTGACCTAAAAATCTTGTTGTCCAGATGAAATAAAACATGTTTGCTTGGTACAGGCCTCAATAAATATCACATCATCACAATTTTAATGTTTTTTTCATTGAACATGAACATTGTAATGCAAAACTTTCATCATTTCCGCCAATCATATCCCAAACACAATTACAGTCAAAATCGCAATATAATTTTTTCACCACATTGTGCAGCCCTACTAGCAAACTTGGTGCTTATGAGGGTGTCAACCAAATTGATATTACCGTGTACTGATTCACATTAAATCAATCTGTGCCAAATTTCTGTAGAGCTCATTTGGGTGAGTGTAAGTTAGAGTATAGAGAACATTGAGAAAAAGAGAGCAACACTACATCACTTCTGCTGCAGCGTGTTCAAGTTACACTGAGTGTGGTTACACTTTTCAGAACCCAATGCAGACAACACTCACTGCAGTACTCGTAATGCGAGATGCAAAGCTGGCAAGGCCAACACCTTTAACCTGAGGAAACGGTCCAAGACACACACGACAGCGTTCTCACACCATGCCTTGGTAACAGATTGTGTCACCAGACTGTGACAGGCTGGAGGTTGTAGGTATGGGTTTGTGAGGGGAGAGGAAGGTAAAGAGTGGTTTTATTTTGTGTGGTGTAAAATGATCTAAATAGATAACAATTTTGAAATTGAGAAGTTTGGACTTACTTTTTACAACTGAAATTACATTTTTGTTATTACAGAGAGCATACTGAAGCACAAAAAGTACCGAAAAAGGTATTATTGGGTACTGTTACCGAATTCAAGGTACTGGTGCCAGTATTGGTTACACTGTGAGCAGTATCCAGCCCTAAACACAGCCTCGTTCTTTCTTACCTCCTGAACTATGTAACACATTGCCCGTTACTGCTCTAGGGCTAATTTGGTAGCAGTGTTTGGCTACAGACATTCTTGACCGCAGATTCCTGGCTAGTGTGCAAAAGTAGGGCCACGAACATCAATGTCCCAGTTCCTTCAATTCAAACCCACAATATTTTTCACCCAACATTAGCCTACAACAAGTCATGCACTGGTTAATCTAAAAGGCAACCTGTGAGGGCTGCTTTGTTTCTTTTCTCTTCGACCTTTCCATGTTACTGCAATTGTCTACCTCAGCTTGTGATCAATTAGCTCTCAACTTCCTGCTTTGCACAATCCCCCTTAGTCATCCCAGACGACAGGAGATGAAAAGACAGTTACTCATTCACAATATCTGTTGGTTGTTGCCTGTAAGGTGTGTCAGAGTGAATGTGAGTCAGGTGAGGAGTGGAGACTTGATAAGCATTGTTTTATTGCTCGTCTATTTAGACTAGCACTGGAGTCTGACCTCAGATGGGTTCAGTGTAGTTGACCCTGCAAAGGCACATACTTCTCTGGCTATATTTATTTGTGCGCCCTGCACGAGGAGTTATAATCCTCACAACTTTCCTCACTACTGACCCACATACAGTTCGCAGTGCTCTTTTGGATTACACTACAGCCACACTGTCAGCTGAGGCTGTGTGTCCTGCAGGGGAGGGCTCGCATCTTTAAAAAATTGTTTTCCATGGTTTAAAGAGCTCCAGCTGCAAAGCCTCTCTAAAAAGGAAATGGGTTTTTAAAAAATGCCATTACATCGGCCCTTTGCCACACTTGGCACACAAAACTGGCATGAGCCCTTGAAAATCCATATCGGCTGACCTCTAAGGCCCCGACATATAAGAATGGAGCCAGCCACTTATGGCATACAAGCCCTCAGAAGTTAAGTATATGCTTTCTCCTCAGCACAAAATGGGGGAGAAACTACAGCAGCTGGATCTCAAACCTCTCAAAAACTGTAACTATGTTTACATGGACAATACTTCTTCAAACCAATTGAAATAATTCTGATTAGAAATTCCAACTTAACTGTTTGCATGGATACTAAGCAAAGTAACCCAATAAAATGTGTTTACATGCCCCAAAGTATTAGGCCTAATCAGAATATAACTTTGTGACACTGGTTCTCTTTGCTGTGCCAGGAGTATAACAGAAAAAGTAGTTCCGGTTTGCCAACCACCAATAAACAAGCAACTTAAAAGATCCTGGGAACAATATAAGTATTTTTAAATCTTTTAAGATTTGTAAACAGTTCTGTTTGCTATCACTATATTTCTGTCCCTCCCAGAAACTTGTTTGTGAAACATCACCTATACCCCCATGATACGTCACCTATACCCCCACGTGGGGTAGACATGGGCAGACAGGATATATTTATTCCAACCAGGGAGAAGAAAAATGTTTACACGGTTTTTATTTTCTTACAGATTTGGCCTATCAAAGGTTTACCCCCACCCAAACCCAGAAATTGAAAATTTCTCCCGACCCAACCAGATTAGGTCAATCCCTTCTGATTTTATGAGGCACTTTTATTCTAATTGGGCTATTATTCTGATGCTTTGTTGAATGTTAGGGTCTATGTAAAAACAGCTTATGAAATTCTAACTTAGATGAATAGAGGGTTAAAAGCTCATTCTCAACTAATATTCAACAGCAGAATGTCCAGCTTGGTCTGTTTCTGATGAATCTCCAAGTTGTTAAACATAAGTACTTAAAAGCTTTTAGTAAATCAACGTTCAGTTTTGTTTATCCAGGTCTTTTAGGTCCCTATCAGTCAAAAATCACTCGACTTTTAGCAAATTTTCCGAAGAATGGTAAATTTGGTCTACAGCATGGGAAGGGGCCCAGAAAAGAAAGAGTCTTGATAAGAGTAAGTTTAAATTAAGGTGGCACCGAGCCAGTGACCACAGAGTTTTTAATAACACAGAGAATGTCTGGGCAAACAGTTGCCATGGACTCCCTCAGCAGTCTGACACAAAAGGAGCCATATCTGGAGAAGAAGACGTGGCTTGCATACAAGGGTTTTACTCGATTTTCTAGAATCCATGTAAATGAGAGCAGGGTGGTATTCAATAAACAGCAATCAAAGACACCACTTTTTAATGTAATCTTTCTCTCACAAACAAATAACTGGTTTGTTCGTTTTGTGGTTTGAGAACGTCAGTCAAGTGGGAAGCAAGCACAGCCTGTTTGCCTGCTCTAAAATACAACCTTTGTTCACATTTGCTAGATACACCTACTCTGTGAGAATCACTCACTGTCTTCATGCGTCAACCACCAGAGAGTCTGATGCTTTCCACAGCAACACTTTGTTACCCACAAAGTAGTATTGTTGTTACTGTGTTGTTGTGGATGCCACTGTAAGAGGAATATCTGAAAGAATAGTGATTTATACTGTGGTGATAGTGCAAACAAAACACTACAACCCAGACAAAACCATGCAATATGCTGATGTGTTCCTAACAAACACAACTGCATGGGTTTAGAGTTACAAGCGTTGGGTAAAACAGGAAAAGACTTGAACAGTCCTCCCTCGCTCCTTCCCACAAATTCCATAACTGAAGGTGTGTGGCTCCTGGCATGTTTCCTCGCACCACTTTTTCATTTGTTTTCTAATTTTAAACCATTTTTAAAACATTCTGGTTAACATTCACAACATGCAGCTGCAGCAATGAGTATATAGCGGGGTGTGCACCCACCCGTGCTTGTATTTTCCTTTTAGAAGCAAAATATTCTAAATGCATATGGTAGCCTTAACGACCGCACCCTTCATCTAGTGAAATGATAGGAGGGGCATTACCACCTTGGCTGCATTTAGTTGTCTACTGACCTCAGATGTAATCCATAATAACAGGACCCAACCCAGGACAATCCTATCATTGCACCTCCTGATAATCACTTAATATAGGCCTCTGGGATTAAGTAGAAGATCAGACCAGGCTCCCGGAGTCTGTACCCGGCACAGGATTTTGAGTTGGAAACGCGCTAGCCGCTGGGCTGCATGTGGCCCCATCAGGACTAACACTGTAGTCCTGCAATTCATCTTAGAACGACTTCGATTACAGTCAAATTAATGCATAAATATGAAGAAATTGCGATAAAACAACACAGAGCAGCACTTGGAATTCTTGCACTAAAGCAGAGACAGTCAGTAGTTCAAGCTTTAACTATCACAGCATCTCTGTTCATAAAACAAAATCTTATTACAAATCAAATATCCAACCACTACCACAGAAACAATCACAAATACACCACAGCTGACACACGGCCCTGGAGGACAGATGCCTCATAAAGGCTCATCTCCTCATGCAAAAATTTTACCAGGCAGAAGACAGTATTTCCCAACAGGTTCACTGAGAAGACTTCCTGTCAACTTCCTGAATAATTCACATATACCTGATTCGTTAAACTAAAGATTTAAAGCACTTTTACAACAGTGAAAGTCAGCAGCAGACTATTAAAGTGCATTTCTAACTTTCTTATGTAGATATGAACCTTTGAGGTTACATGTGCCAAGAGAAATCAATGTATTATGCATTAAGTTTCACTGCCTCATTTAGACATTAAATATGTATAATGCTGAGAGAATTTAATTTCAAATAGGGGAAAAAAAGTCACATTAAGCCGGCCGAGAATGTGGTTACCGAGTTTTAAAAAGGAGGGCAGCCAGCCAAGTCCAAAACATCCAAATCAGGTGATTGCTAGGTTTTGGGCAGGAACTCCTGGAATTCCAGACTGCTTATTTTGAGCTAATTTGAGTCAGCTGTTAAAATCATTCTGGGCAGCTGGGCAAGTATTAACATATTTTCTTCAAAATAATAAGCAAGCAAATCCTGCCTTCAGTACAAAAAGGCAGAAAAATGCACTTACAAAAAAAAACTTTTAACCTTGAATCCAAGAGATATGACAATTTTTCACATTTCAAGTATTTCAAAAAGAGTATTTCTACAGTGAGAGCAAAATAGGAGGTGAAATCACACAGAATCTTCTTAATACCACAGCAACTACTCAGGAATGTTCACAAAGGTCTGAGAGACAGCTGGTCCATCTGTTCCTGCCGTCAGTTCCCCCAAAGAAGAAAAATGACTGGAATCAAGAACCTTAACCGTCTCTGACTTCCTTTACCTCACTGTTCCACATAGTGACATGACTGAATAAACTCTAGCTGCATAAAACTTTCCTGATGCAAATTATTTCAAGCTGATGCATGACTATCTCAAAAAGTAACAAAAGCATCACATTGCTCTATAGTGGCACTGAGAAAAGAGACTTACCAGTTTCCTCGTCGATGGTAAATATCCCCAGGCCAGATCCGTCTCTTATGGAATATCGAATCTCTCCATCTCGTCCTCTGTCTTCATCTTCCGCTGTCACAGTCATCACAGAAGTCCCAATGAGTGCATCCTCTTTTATATATCCCTTTTCAACAAACGATCGGAACAAAGGCCTGTACAGATTCTCGTTCACGTCCACCACGTCCACCTCGATGAAACAGGTTGACGACAAGGACATGGGCTTCCCTTTGTCTTTAGCTTTTGCCGTCAGATTGTACACCTGTTTGGTTTCGTAATCTAGATTTTGCACGATTCGCAGAGCACCGCTGAGTTTGTCGACTTCGAAATTCCCATCTCCATTGTCAATAAGGCTGTATCGTACCTGACTGGATGGTCCGATGTCGGGATCGTGGGCCTCCAGCCACATGATTACAGTACCGATAGGAAGATCTTCCCTCACCTTCACGCGATAATTGGGCGGGACAAATTTAGGTGGGTTATCATTCACGTCTTCCAAGGTGATTTTAAGGGGCACTGTGGACACCAACTGAGGCTCGTTCACGGCCTGATCACGTGCCGCGATCTTCAAGACGTAAACCGGATGAAGTTCGCGATCCAGTGGCTTTGTCACAGTCACCACACCGGTCACCTCATTGATCATGAAATGATCTGTGCCTCCCAAAATTGAATACTTCACACCTCCATTATCCCCTTGGTCCTTGTCCGTTGAATCCACCTGAATAATTTCTGTCCCAACAGGTGTGCTTTCGCTTATTTCAACTGAATATGAATCTTGCAAAAACTGAGGGCTATTGTCATTGGCATCCAGGATCTTAACGCCCAAGAGGCGGGATGAGGACTTCTGCGGAATGCCAAGATCATAAACTGTGATATTGAGAGTGTAATAGTCTGTCGTTTCCCTGTCAAGAGGAGAATAAACCAAAAGCCAACCAGTCTCCATATCTACTATAAAGCGGCTTTCAGTGTCTCCTCCTGAAATAACGTACACAAGCTTCCCATTGAAGCCGCTATCTGAGTCTGTGGCACTTAAATGAACAATCCGGGCGCCGATGGGGAGGTCCTCTTTAACTTCAATAACACTGGGGAAGGACTCTGCAAACTGGGGAGAGTACCGGTTGACTGAGTGAATGTCCATTAAGTTGTCATCTGGCTCCGTTTGCGTGTGGATTTTGCTGCCTTGAAGCAGCTTTTCAGCCAACATGGTAGCGACGCCAGTCTCCACACACTTTAACTGGACAGGCTTGCGTGCCGTGATGACAGTTATATTCATGATCATTGGCTGGGTCTCGTGCTCGCCGTCCGTCGCGATGATTTGTAAACTATGTAGGGACACTTTAGCTGCCTCTCCCTCACTCAGTGTGTGCTTCAGCGAGAGCACGCCAGAGTTTGGGTTCAGTTCAAAGAGGTCAAGATCATTCCCAGCTTTAATATTGTACCGTACTAGCTGCAGTTCATCAGCATCTATGGCAGACACTGTTGTTATTTGCTCTCCCACGCCATGATCTCTGGGCACAGTCACTTCACAGTCTACATTTTCAAACAAGGGCTTATTGTCATTCAGGTTATTTAATGTTATGGTGACTGATGCCTCAACCTCCCTCCGGAAAGGGGATCCCCAATCTGATGCCCTGACTTTGAGATTGTAAATCCTTGGCATGAGCTCATAATCTAGGACCTCTGAGGTGCTGATGACACCAGAGAAGTAATCGATGACAAACGGCTGAGGGCTCAGATTGGTAATGCTGTAGGTCACGTAGCCGTTCTCGCCTCTGTCGAGATCAGTGGCTTTAACCGTAACCACACTGGTCCCTGTGGGTACATTCTCATCAACACTGGCCTTGTAAGACGTCTGCTGGAATTCAGGTGCATTGTTATTCACATCAATCACGTCAACTATCACTTTTGTTGCCGCCTTTTTGTCAGTGGTGATCACGTCTAGCTCAAATCGGGGAGCAAAATCAGCATTGATTGGCCCTGCAGTGCTGATTAATCCGGTATCTGGATTGATAGTAAATCTGTTCTTGTCAGATTTGTGTCTAAAAGCATATTTTAGCTGTGGATACTTTGGAACGGCTGTTACCATAGTGACAGGTGTATGAAGAGGGGCAAATTCACTCAGATTGACTCTGTAAATGGCCTTTTCAAAGATAGGAGGGCCCACTTTGAACTGTGCCGAAGTGACATGTACCAATTTAACAGATGAAAATTGAGGGGGGCTGCCTTTGTCCTTCGCCTGTAAAGTGAGGTTATATCCAAACGGCTGGCTGTCCCAGTCTACATCTTTCACTGCTTTTATTTTATACTCCTTGCTCCCGGGGCTGGTTCTCACGGCTTTGAACTGCTGAAGAGGGTCACCGGCCACAATACTCAATGATGCTATCTCTCCATTTGGTCCGTGGTCGCCGTCTTCCACTGTCACGATAGCATAAGTGGGGTCATGGTCTGCATCCGAGGGGGCCAAAGTTACAGCAGTGATTACAGGTGCATGCTCATTGGCCTGCTCCACCCTCACTGTGAGTTTGGCCATGCTACTGAAGCCACTGCTGCCGTACAGCTTCATGCCTCTATCCACCGCGAGGATCTCCAACTCGTACAGCTTCGTCTCAGAGAAGTCAAGTTTGCCGGTCAGTGTCACCACACCGCTTGTTGGATGAACTGCAAACATGTCCGTCCACTCTCTAAAACTATAGTAGTATTCTCCATTCGTACCGATGTCTGCATCCGTCGCCGTGACCTTGGCCACGCTGGTGCGTATGGCTGTGTTCTCCGGCAGAGAGATGCTATAGGATGTTGGCGAGAAGAGAGGCCTCAGATCATTGGTGTCCAGTACCTGCACCTTAACTCTAGTGCGACACTCAACGTTAGTGCCCCTCTCTGACGCTTTAACAGTCAGCATGTAGTGGTCTTTAACCTCCCGGTTCAGAATGGCAGTGCTGCCTCCTTTGGTCCTTATTCGCAAAAAACTGAAATCTCCCAGCAAGTAGTCCTCTGCTTTGAACAAGTTCTCATTGTCTCCAGAGATGATTTTGTACCGTATCTCCCAGGTTGGGTCTGTGATATAGATCCCCATCTTGGTGTGACTCTCTAAGTAAGTCTTAGCAGCAGAGTTCTCGTATATGGTGGCGTTGTAAACAGGGTGGGTGAACTGCATGGAGGCGGCCCTCACCATCCTTTGGTTCCCTGCGCAGCCACAGAGGAGCTGCAGGAGCAGCACGAGCAGTGAAACCAAGTGCTTCCCCATTATCGTACCGTGTTCTTCACAGAACCACCTGGAGAGAAAGAAAAATGGTTGTTAGTATTATAACAAATATATAGAATTAAGAGTAATTACAATTAACAAAAGAAAAATAGCAAATAACCACAAGAAACCATTATTTTCTAATTGCATTTCCTATGGAAAGATAGTCCAAAACCATCAGGGCTGCAACTAATGATTATTTGTATTATCGATTAATCTGTTGATCATTTTCTCGATTATTCAATTAGTTTTTGGGTTGAGAAAATTGTGAAAATGATGACCACTGTTTCCCAAAGCCCAAGGTGATGTCCTCAAATGTCTTATTCTGTTGACAACCCAAAGATATTTAGTTTACTGTCATAAACCATTTAAAGTCAACATTTGAGAAGCTGAAATCAGAAAATTTTGACTTTTTCTTCCTAAAAAAAATGACTCACAATGATTAATCAATTATCAATATAGTTGGCAATTAATTTAAAGGCATAACATGCAACATTTTCCTAAAACAGCATGTAAACATAATCCCTTTCAATCATCACTTATGATTCACTAATAGTGTGTGGTGGTGTCTGTGTCTACAGAGACCCTGCCTTCTGCCTGCATTTTCTCATTTTGTCATTATTTTGCTGTGCTCTGGATCTTTTAACAACTCATAACCTCGATATTTGACATCATGGGAATGAAACTCAACAATCAACTGTCTTTCTGACAAACAACTCGGACAAATCCTAATGCTTCAACCTTAAATAGTCGATTAATAGTCCATTAATTGTTGCAGCTCTAGAACCCTACACCCCTTTCTTCACTGTGCACTTTCCAGACCCCTTTAAATGTCATGACAAGCGATGGCTGTGCTGATAAATGGCTAAATAGGATGCATGTGGAAATAAGATAAAGCAGAGCAGTGCGTCAGGTGACGAGATCTAAGCCTGCACTGCTCCCATGTCTGCACAATACCAGATGCCAACTCTGTGCACTCCATCACAGAGGAGCCTCATTTATCCACAACATCAGCTTAATGAGCTCTGAGAAAAGAATTGGCAAATATGAAAACATGTAAATCTTTTACTTCCTTGTTGATGCAAAAAATATTTCTAATGTAAGACTGCAGGTTTAATACTGCTCTCTCTTACTTGTGCATGGAAATGCAATGCAATTTAAAAATCTAATTTACACAAGCAGCAACAAATAATACAATAACTTACAAATATTCTGGACTTTCTGCCTGCAACACCAGCAGGTAAACCAAATATAAGATTTTTCTCCTTTGTATCTCCTCGAGCTATAATCCCTGTTCAAACCACAGAGGAGGTGAGTCTGAAACTGCCTTAAAATTGCAGATTCATTCGTTTACAGCCGCTTTACAGCGTGTCGGGCTGCGTGGGAGTCCGTACAAAGACAAATAAAAGCAAGACGTTGCTATGTCTGCGCAGGAGTGCTGCTCTCCCTAAACCTTACATTATTTACTTTTGGCGTGCCAAAATGACCCGAGCAGGGTTTAGTTATTCATGCTTTATGTGGGGTTAATAAGTGACTGAGTCGAGCTAAAGTCACCTCAAATCTGAAACTATAGCCTGCAGGTACAAAAGAACCATCTGCTTGTGTGCGACCATTGTAAAAAAGAAAAGAGAGAGAGCGAGAAAACCCAAGTAAAACTAAAACTTGTAGTTTATTTTACACATACAACACAGGTCAAGCATTTGCTGTATTCTTTTATCCCTGCAGCCTCTACCAACTGACCTGCTTTCATTTAGAAAAACCACAAAATTGAAGAAAATAAGTTAGGAGCTATTTCATTTCTAACCCCATCCCCCAACTGAAGCCATTCACTTCATGAGACGACGGCAGCCGAGCAGAAATCTGCTTGGGGGAAAGAAAAAAAACGACCGACTCTTCTGCAACATAACACAAAACAACGCTCAAACTACAGCCAGAAAGAATAATAAACTTTAAACCTCTTAATGTTAACAAAACCGACGTGAAGACAATAGTTTAGCTGAGGTTAAACTTCACGGAGAAAGCGGCTGCGACTGGCTTCTTTCACAGCTCACAATAGCCGACCTAACCTACCTCAACTTTTTAAACGTTACAAAGATGCCGAAGCTCAACCGCCGCGGACTGAAAAACGACCGCCGAGTAGAAAAAGAACGATTCACATACCTCTTCTTTTATTAGTCTCGTATATTCGGAGGTTTTTCATGTAGTTTATGTAGTCCAAATCTCGGCATGGTAGTACGTGGACTTGTCTCCTCTCCGTTACTCCATCTACCACCAGCAGCAGCAGCAGGCAGCCTCTCTCTTTCCCCCCCTTCACTCACTGCCTCCCTCTCTCTCCCACACTCGAGCTGCCCGGTATCTCTCCGCGCTGCGCACGTCCGGATCTACTTACTGGTAGCAGGATAAAACCTCTCCGCTCGGAACCCACGAGCACGGAGCACCGGATATCGGTCTAAAATTTAATGAAAATGGGCAAAAGACTGCGCACAACTAAATCACGTTAATCTCAAATCTCGTAAGCATCACTCAGTACAACTACAAGGAAGTATTTCCTTTATTATGTGCATTCTTTAACAAAAATTGTTGCTAAAACTTTTATGGGGTATGTTCACTGTCATTAGTATTTTCTTTATTTATCTCATTGCGACCAGTTCAGCTAGTGTGCGCATGAGGCGTAAATGAAACATGTGACTCCTACATAGGCCAAATACCAAAATATTTTTGGGCTATATATATATTAGAATACATACAGAAATAGAATACATTTAAAACATAAATTTTTCTAGAAAGATATGAAATGGAGGGAGGATATTTTACAGTTTAACAATAAATGTTATTATTCAAAATGATACTCGGGGCATTGAAACAGTAAACTTTAACCTGTATTTTAAAACCTGAATTAAGAAAAATGTTAAATATAGCCTACATAAAACCCTGCCTGTAAAGCTAAAAATTAAAAACATTTTGTTCTTTTTTTTTTTTAAGTTGCCACATAGGCACATATCAGACAACACAATGGCGATATCAATACAGACCAGTCTGGTGACAAGCCAATATCAGGCTGATAATGTAAGTTGACCGATGGTATGGCTCCAGTCGATATACCCATTCAGACTCTAAATTCTCTAATAGGGCTGAGCAATATGGACAAAATCACATTGAAACTGCAACAATATTGTAGGAATGACTAACAGTGCTTTCACAAATATTAATACAATGAAATTTAAGATGATATCTACTCTCATATCACAATATTTTTTATATAATATTGATATAAATTGCCCAGTCCTTCTCCCTATGTGATTTTTTTCCATGCATGTATTATAGTCCCATTGCATGTATTTTATCTCTTTGCTTATCATTCCGTTAAAATAACCTACAACAAAGTTCTCCTGAGGTTATGGGACGACACGTGGGATATATCCCCAGAGATTTCCTAACAAAGGGTAAAACCCTGTCCTGCCCAAATGGGACTAACCTTAATCCAATATCCACCTCTACAGCTGCAGTCCAAACCACTTATGTGCCGTGACGAGGTTGTTTTGTGAAAAACATAAAAAGGTGAGTTTAGTTTGACCTCAAGCTGGTGATAAGCAAACAAACACTATAAAGACAGTTAGAATCAGACAATAATTTATGCTCGCTGTGCCGAAAAATGACCCGCGGACTCACATCATAATTTTGCTGTCAGCATGAAAAAGGTGGAGAAACTCTTATTTTGCGAATGAAGGGAATCCCTGATGATGATTAATGATCTAATAATGCTTGCTAATGCAGTTTCTCGCTCCTGTTGGTGCATGTGCGTTTTAGCATCAGTTCTGCAGATTATCTTCTTCTCATTATTCTTACTAATGTAATTGTTTTTTAATAGCCTGAAAATATAGTGCCCAGCAGCAGCGCGCACGTCCCAGCCGGAGTTTGCATTTTGGCATTAGAGCAGAGTGACTGATGGTGGAGGTCCACTCGCCATGAAGGCGCTGATCCCATCAACCCCCCTCCTCACACAGTCATGCTGACTGCTTCTCTCAGTCCAAAAGCTGCACCACCACCACCACATTCCCTCCACAGTCAGGAGCTTAGGAGTGTGTGGCTGCTATGCGATTGATGGCGCTGTCTCACTGCTCTTGCCCGGACTGCAGCGTTACAGCTGGTGCGCCTGCAGAAAAGCCTGTGCTGCTGCATGCAGCTTGACAACTTGTCAACTTGTACTGCTGCTCCTTTCTGTGTGTCTGTGTGTGTGTGCGCGTGAGAGTGCTCTAAGCGTGCGTATTTGCGCATTTGGATGTTTGGCACAAGTCAGGATAGAAACGCTCACTTCTCCCCATTGCCTTTTAAAAGATGCTTCGAGTTGAGAACAAAGTTCTAAGAGTCATTTTTAGAAACAAAACGCTTCTAATTTTACTAAGAGCTACTCACCAGACCAGCTGGATGATCGCCGGCTGTCGCTCCAAACTTCACTTCAAATAAATCCTGTCAGTTTGTGGTAAATAAACATTTTTTTGCGGGCATCTCTCCTCTGTTTGTGAGAATCCGTCACCTTCCTCCTCCTCTTCAGTCCCTCTTCAGAGCCTTCTTCTGTTCCGATCCGCTCAGAGTCATCTCACTTGGTGGCTTGATACAGTAGAGCTGTAGGCTATGGTTTGCCTCGCTCCTCTCTTCTCCAGCCGCTCAGGTGGAGTTGCATACTGTTGCTGCCTTCAGGTGATAATCGGAAATATCGCAACCCTGATAGGGGCGCACAAGAAGACAAAAAGAAAAAGTAGAAAAAACAGCAAAGTCCTGATTTTCTTGCCTACTTGTCTCCGTTCGGAGATGTGACAGAGCCGCTGAGGGGGGCGGAGTCAACAGCTGAAGGAGAAAGTGATTATTAGCCTATATGTGTTTTTGTTTTGGCTTTCAGCTTATCTGATTATTTGTCACGCTGATAAATCGCAATTAGTCTGATGGATTAATTAAAATGTGAATTGTGTGTCTGATTTACATTTTCTCCATCAGCATTTCTTTGTTTGATTCATTTCTTAAATAAAAAACAACAACATTAAGACATATTTAGTTACAGTAGGGGAGACTGGGGACTGTAGTAACACTGGGTTAGTTTAACAGTGACACTTCGACCAATTAGAAAACAGCAGATGTAATGTGGCATTTCTCTATGTGGATTTTATGACTAAAAAGCTGATTTCCAGCTGAGAAAATACTTTTTTTTTAAAATCAAGATTATTTTTGCCTAACATCTCTTGCATTGCAGATGCAATAGTTTGACTTACATCACCTAAAGTAAGAGTTTCTCTTGTTTAATTTGATGCATTGCATTCATGCTACCTTCAAGCCCACATGCTAAAACAGCTAGCTACATACAGTAATGGCTGCTTGGGGTGGAGACAGTTGCAACAGTTCATTAAAATGATGAGAATTTCTGTATCGTGTGCATGGAACATTTTAACCCTGGACAGAAAACCCACTAACACCCATTAATATCTGGCATTTGTCCTCAGAGGAAAAAGGTACAATCAGGATTCTGTCCCGGGTCAAATGACTCTGCAGCAGTCACAGATATTTATCAGCTTTAGCTCCGATCAGCAGTGATGTAACATGACATCTGGGTGGACATGCTAATTTTCACCCCTTTTCACCTCCAACAGTAACTTCTGTGACTCTTTTGCTCCTTTTTCATACACGTCCTTCTTGGCTTGACTCAGTTTTACTCTATGCATCAGCAGAGCACAGCAGAGTTTGCAGTGGCTCAGAGGTGTGTCTTCATGGTGACACACTCATCTTCAGTCAAGCAGCTTATATTCTTCACAATAAAAGCCCACACATGACTCCTACCCAGCTGAAAGTGAACATGAAACTACAGTACAAACAGAGATGCAGGAGAGAAACCACAGAGATTCAGTTAGAAGCTACAAAAGTATTGAGAGCTGAACACACAGACTTTTAAAAACGTCTTTCTCTCTGCTCTCTTGCACAGACGTGAGTTAAGTCTTGGCTTTCCAGCGCATATCAGACACAAATAAGACACACATAACACCTTTCTTTGTCCTTTTCACTTTATTCAAAACGTTTTTTCTTTCATTTTCAACAAAGTTCATTCATAAATTGGTTCTTATTTCACTAAATTACCTCTCATTATTACTTATATCCCCAGCTAGTGTTACAACTCACCCCTATAGTGGGGTAGGTTGTAACAATGGAACTCCCTGAATTTGATATTAACGCACATAATCTGATTGTGTAGTTGACGTCCAGGTGCGTTTTATTTGTGGTAAACAAATATGGGTAACACGTCTCATAGTTTGAGAGATGACTGACAGGCTACTCAAACAGAAGATGTTACTACCACCCCTGGTCTTCCCTATTTTTATTTTTTATTATTATTATGATTGCTATATCAAAAGCACTTGAAAGTCATTTTCAAAAAAAGTTTGAAAGGAGGAGCATATCAGATCTCCTTCAAGGCATCCAGGATCTGACACCTTCAGCTCTGACGTCATGTATTCCTCTCTCATTCCATGCATGCACAGCTCAGCGTGGTGCCTGTAGCTTAGCTGTTGTGTTTATTCTCTCCTGAAACTAAACAACCACCTCACAGCATTTTTTTTTTTCATGTTCTCAATTCATTCTGTTTATGAATGGCGTTCTTGTGCCTCTTTCAAGAAACTACAATGTAGTTTTAATGGTGATCAGTGAATGCACTTGAGCATCAAGAGAAGCTAATGTCTTCATTCAGCTCCTTGAACATGTGGTTAACGGCTGAACCCGACACCGTGCTGTGAAGTGGCTGCCAAAAAATGCCAGAGCAGAGGAGGGGGGCTGTTGGAGCCGGCGGTCCAGCGTGAGAATCTCTGCCTAATGTCCATTCAGCACTGGCTCATTAAAGTCACATTTGCCCACAGGCTGAGTAAACGAACTAGACCTATGGATTTGGTGTGTTTGCATGTGTGTGTGTGTGCGGAGGGAATGACTGAACTTGTGTGTCAGAGAGCAAGTGTTGTAATGTTTCATTTCTCTTCTCCTCTCTTGGTCTCCCCTCTATCTCGTTCCCAGTTTTGTTCAAGACAATGTTAGGTATCTGAAACAGGTTTTTTTTTTTCTCTCGTAGCCTCCTCTCTGATCTGCCTGTAAAGCTTTAATTGAATTCAGGTCAGGTGATGCCCAGGGCTGCTTCCTCTGCTTTGATCTCACCAAGTGTTTGCAGTCCTGGCTGCTGGGGGTCAGGTCCCAGTGCCGTATAGACCTTATGGATGTGCAGTGTTTGCATTGGGGAACTTCTCCATCCCCTTAATAACAAGTTAAATTCTCCAACAGTGGTGGTGAAAGTACTCACATCCTTGACTTAAAGGCCCAGTGTGTAAAATTTAGAGGGATCTTTTGGCAGAACATGGCAGAAATGGAATATAATATTAAAAACTATGTTTTCATTCATGTATCATCACCTGAAAATAAGAATTGTTGTGTTTTCATTAGCTTAGAATAAGCTGTTTATATCTTCAGAGGGAGCAGGTCCTCTTCCACGAACGCTGCCATGTTGAAATTAAAAGTAGTCCAGTACAAGTTAAAGTCCTGCACTGGCAATGTTAATTAGAAGTACGTGATTAGGAATTAGGGAAATGTAGTCAATGTCTATGTCAATAAAAATGTCCATTGTGACTGTTACTATTATGGATTATAAACTCAGATTATTATTACTCATGTGTAAAAACATTTAAGGTGGTGATAATTTTAAACTATTTTGCATAGGACTTGCGTAGGACAACTTTTGATTTGATTTTCATTATGATTATGATTACATAATATTTTTCCCACTAATTGATTGATTGGTTTTCAGAAATTCTGAAAGTTGCCCAAAGGGATGTCTTTATGATGCTTGTTCAATGTTGTTCAAACAACAGTCCAACAAAATTAAAAAAGAAATAAAGAAGAAATTAAAGAAATGTGTTTGCATGAAACATGACTTAAAGGTGCATTGTGTAAGATTTACAGGGATTTACTGGCAGAATATGTTAGGAATGGAATATACTAATCACAAGTACATTTTCATTAGTGTATAATCATGTGAAAATGAGAATTCTTGTGTTATTGTTACCTTAGAATGAGCATTTATATCTACAGAGAGCGCAGGTCATCTCTACAGAGGCCACCACGTTGCACTGCCATGTTTCTACGGGAGCCTCGAGCAGACAAACCAAACAACAGCACTCATGGCTGCAGCCATACCTCATCTAGAGATTCCAATTCCAATGCAATTTTTTTTTCACATGATGTGTGCGGTACGTGGTAAAAATACAAAGTGAAGATGATATATCTTCTGACTGTATCGACATTATAACAGCAACATGACACTACACACTAAAGTTTCAATGTCTATATCTGTAAAGTATGTCACAGCAAAAAACGGGTGATGGGCTCTGTTTTTCCAGTGCCATCTCTCTTTTCCTTTTTCTCTTTTCTCTCCTCTCTCCATCCCTTCCACTCACTCTCTAAGCAATAGAAAAATCACTTCGCTTTCTGGTGACACCTCTTTTTTTCTCTTCAAAGCTCTTCTGCAAACTCAGTGTGGAAAGTTGGGGCTGGCAGTAGCAGCACCGCAAGCAGCAACACAGTCTGGTGTGTGAGCTGCAGCAGTTCAACAATGTAGCTGTCGCACATAAGTACATGCAGCCAGTGTGGCCCAAGGGTTAGAAGGGGAGGGTGAAGCGAGGTGTTTGCAATCTGCAAGCTCAACTAGAACTAGATTCCTCTAAATCCTACACACAGATCCTTTAAATGATAAGGAAAATAGGTCGACTAATTGAATAAAATCATATGTTTTGTTTGCAAAAATCTTAATTTGTAAAGATAAATGTAGCGCTGTAAAAAGTGAAAAAAAAAGACTTAAGTGAAGTAGAGCTATCTAAAATTTGTACTTGGGTAAATGTAGATTCCACCGCTGCTGTTAGACAGCATATATTGTGATAGCTGGATGACTGACACATCAGTTACACCCCTGCTTCGTGCGCCGTACTGGTGTGAAAGTCAGTCTTCAGTCTAAATACCTCATTATGACAGAGTCTGCAGTACGCTGCATATTTTCTTTCATGTAACACACTGCAGGCTCAATTTCCTCTTAAAATCACACTAATCCGCTACAGATTGTCCTCATGTTGTTGAGAGATGTTAGGAGTGGCCACGGACCAGCGTGCTGAGTGAGTTACTTCTCCTTTTCCCCGTGACTAATGTCTTAAGCTGAAGGTTCCCCCTGCAACTTGAAACTGGATAGAGATCAGGAAGAGATACAGATGATTTGTAGTGCGCCCGCAGCAATAGAGCACCCAGGTATCTGTTTCTCCCACCACCCAATCTGTGTAGAATCTGAATCCTGAGGCAGAGCTTAACTGTAAGAGAGATTAGAATAATTCAATATCTACCCTGCTGTGGTGTCCTCAAGTAAAGACACTGACCCTCCAAGAGCAAGTGCCACTGCTCTTGAGACGACTCTTCTTTGTGCAAGAAGAGAATACATCATCTCAAAATGAGCTAAAGAACCGATATTTTAGGCTTTATTTGTCACACAATGTACCTGACTTTTTTTTGTTAGAAAATAACATAAGAAATGCATGAGAAATAATAATAAACAAGTGACATTTCCCCTGCAGCTGGAGACAAACTGCTGTGCTCTGAAAATAAAGTCCCCTGCTGCCTCAAGCAAAGCAGGAGATTATCTTAGCAAAGCCCCTTGGTTGTAGAGGCTTCCGTAATTACCTAAAAAAAATTACACAAGAATACACTACGCTATATCTGGAACGACCTGTTTGGAGAGTTAACATTACTGCATTATTTATTTGGTGTTGTTAAAAGAGCATGCAAGTGAAAAATAAAATGTGTGAAATAGATTAGAGCGCTTCTCTCTGCATGCAAAGGCCATCAGGAAAACCTGTACCGCGCCCTCGGGGACATAAATCACCCTCTTTTCTCCTCCTTACAAACTCGACATTTGGCTCGGACTGGGGTCGCTTTTCAAAGCTCTTTGTTATTCAGCGGTTCATAATCCAAATAGAATGGCAGTGCCTGGAGACGTCCTCAGGTGGATCACTGTAGTATATTCAAAATGTATTACAAACAGATTTTTCACTTTATTAACCCTGTGAGCAAAGTACATCCAGTCACCTAAGAAGAGAAAGGGCACTGATGTTGATTTTATCTTTTTAATACTTTTTTGTACTGTATTAATTATTTCTTTTCTGTATTTTGACAATATGTCATCTCATCTGTTTGTTGAATATGAAGCTATAGCCAGATAGCTTAGCTTAGCACAAAGACTAGGAACAGCTAACATGTCCAAAGATAACTAAATCTGCCTACCAGCAGCATTGACTGTAAATAAAAACGGGCGACGCACATCTACTTCCTTCCACTATACAGAAATTAAGCCAAAATATCCCAGATATGCGACCTGCCGTCTTGCACAGGTGATGTCATTTGGAGCCAGAGTCTGTGCAGTGATGATTAGAGTTTGAGCTGCAGTATCGAGGTCCCTCCCGTACAACTGGCCGACTCAATCGTAAGCATGGAAACAAACACTTGACATGTATTTTGATGTGTAAGGTTTGCCAGTGTCCGATCTGCTAACATGAAGGGGAGGAGGGTTTATGATCTATATTGCAGCCAACCACCAGGGAGCGATAAAGATGTTTCGGCTTCACTTTTAGGGAGCTGTCATGTAAACTATGGTGATGTGACATCTTACTGTTTTACAAATATTTGTTGACTTGAGACGTGAAACCAAGAAAATCCCTGACAAACTAGGACATCTCGTCACTGCAACCAAACTCTAAAAGTCTATGATCACCTAAAGCTTACTAATTAACACATAATACCTTGTTTGTTTAATCCTTTCAATAATTTAACTGTAAAAGCAACAATATGTGATAATTAATGAGTTTTAGAGGTGCTGCAATGCAGATTTTGTTAGCTTGGGGCTAGTCTCACAAGGGCTGGAACATGCACATTCTACCATAGGGGAAACAATGTCCTGCCATGTTTGCCATTTATTTAAACCAAACACAATCGTTTTGGGAACTCTTGCATGTTCTTGCTCTGGCATTAAAATGGCAAAATCACCCCAAAATAAAATGTAACAGCCACTTGCTTGTTTATGTTCATACCATTGTTCTTTTCCTGGGACTTTGAAAACATAGGTAGGGGATACAGCCATGCCAACTGAAACCAAGCAACCAGTAGCTGGCTTGTACCCGCGGTGTGCATCTGGTGAGTCAAACTAGCTTTGGGCAGAGTCAGGCTAGTTGTTTCCCCCTTTTTTCCAGTCTATATGCTAAGCTAATGACCTGCTGAGGGCAGCTTTATATACAGACAAAGAGCAGTATTGATCTAATTCTCATTCAAAATGTGAATCAGTGTAATTCCCAAAATGTCGCACTATCCCATTACATTTATCAGAGAAGTATTGTAATTGGTCTTGTTTAATCATGTAGCTCAGATGCACTGAAACATCTTTTCTTTTTTTTTTTTTCATCTATTGTCAAGTCACCTTCCCTCCTCTCCCCCAGAGACTCCGGACTCTTGTGTGCTGATTGATTGGTTGGTGGAGTCGGTGGCTCGGGCAGATAATATCACTGAAGAGCGCGTGCTAAACATATCATGACTGCTTAACATATGCAGTGCAGCCTCTCTGTGCAGTGTCAGTGTAGGCAAAAGCTCGACTGAAGCAGAATAAATTGTTATGATTTAGGATGAAGTAATTTAATCTGCTTTAACATGCAGAGTAACTCTCTGGTTGTGCAGTTTATTGTCACACAGAAGCAGCATGTCAACATACAGAATTTGGTTTGGAATTTCTGAAGCACACCTCCTTTGGCTTTAGCCAGCTCTTTGATGTGATGTAATATATAAAAGCGGTTGGGGGATAACAAAAAAACAAATTGAACACAACACTGACTGATATTTTTGATGCACTGTATTCCACCAGTCATTTTTTTTCCTTGCTAAATCCTAATCCCACAGAAATTGTGTCGGGATTATACACAAAAGGCGCATTTTGGACATGGATTTGCATGGATGGATTAGTAAAGCCTTGTAATGGAGGCTCGTGTTTGTAGAGAAAACCTCCATCTTCTTGTTGTTGCACATTAAAATGATGCGGCGCTCCACTTCATGTTAACACACATTACTCATCTCCCACCCTGGGAGCACAGATAATTTCTCTTGCCATAAAAGTTGTGAATTTGTATATATCAGCGAGAAACAGATGCCCAAGTCACAAGCGTTCTGCTTTACAAGGACAGTTTCACATGTCAACAAGCCACTCAAAACAACAGACACCCAAATGCTGTATGTTCATTTGCAGCTCAGGGCTTTAAGACAGCGATACAGAGGATTGGGAGTGCTTTGAACCCCTGAGGATGATGCTGCCTTTCACTCTCACCCAGCCCACATTTTCCCTTCAACAAACTGCTGCTCAGAAAACAGAAAATTGCAAATAAAATGAAACCATTAAGCACTTCACAGTGTATTCATTCGGGTCTCTGCAAGACACCGCCTCACTCTTCAATCGCATTCTTTGTACGAAAACAAGCCAATCATAGTCCTCTGGCAGTCATGTATTATGTATTTACAGACACATTTGCTTATCTAATAGGAGCCATATCGCGTCTCAGATTTAGACAGCTTAGGGAATGCCCCGAGGCCCTCGCGCTGCTTCCTAATCCTCAGATCTCGGGGATGTCATATCACTCCTGGGAGTAAATAAAAGGACCTAAAAGGACCAAAGTTTCCCTCGTTTTTTTTCTCTCTCCATCTTGTGTACAAAACAGAGAACATTTGTGTGACTAAGTGCTGGAATAATGTGTGTACGTCCTTGGCACAGTCACAGTCACAGCAGAGGATGGGAGCTCGGTCCTTGCCTGCAGACAATATTTTGTGTAATCACATCTGCTAGCAAACAGACAGGCCACCATGTTCAGACTGTATCCCTTCTTCACAGCAGGTACAAATTACACTTGTGTAATTGTAGGTGTCTTGTTGCTGAAATCTGTGAATCACCAGTTTTTTTGGTGTTGTTGTTTTTTTTTTTTTTGCCACAGGTAACCCAAAACCATGAATCACTTTTATGCCAAGTTAATCATTCCCTAAACCCCTCCCCCAAACTGCAACCATCCAATCATAATTTTGCAAGCATAAGTTGGCTCAAGCGTGTCAGTTTGGAGTATTTTCAAAACCAAAAAACACAAGAGCAAAAGTGTAAGGACTGTATTAAACAGTCTTCTTCTGCACTAATGTTAGCTGCAAATGTTAGCATGTCTGGATAACTAGCGCACTATCCACATCAAGACCAATGAGCATGTCATTAGCTTACTAGCCTACATCATTTTTCAGGATTATGTTAGAATTTCAAGTAAATCTGGTCTTGTTATTATCGTAACCTGCATGTGCATGAACAGAAAGTTTGACAGGCATAGCAACAGTAACTAAGGGGGGGCGTGGCTTCGCAGAGAGATATATTTGCCTGTCGATCTGGTTGTCAGGTTGTCAGCCTGAAATATTGTTTCATGCTTGCCTCTTGCTCCCAAGAGTTACAAATATTCATGGGACATGAATGGTGTATTTTCAGGTGTATCATGTGCAAGAAACTGACATTGTGTCTCAGCAAAGTGCATCGGTGGCAAATAATCTGCCCTCAGGACATGTTCAGAGAGGCCTGCGCTGGTGGCCCCAACAGCATTGTCATTGTAATGAGACAGTATGTTCCACTCTGCGTGTGTGTGTGTGTGTGTGTGTGTGCATGCGCCTCTGTTTTAGCCTGTGTGTTTTAAAATGTGTAACCCTTTATATAAATGAGCCGGGTCTAAGATACTGACTAATTGACGTGCATCTGCGTGTTACAGTCCCCCCTCTAAGACAGAGAGCTGGAAATCAGTGCCAGGACAGGGATGCAAATCAGTGGAGCAGCAGGCGGAGAGTGGCATTCATCAATGTTTGATGGGATTCATTCTCTCTTAGCGGCAGTCTGGCAAACTCAGGACAGTAGAGAGACAAGAGCGAGAGGCAAACACACACAGCCAAACCGCAGCGCAGAGGGTCATTATCACGTCATATTTTGTCTAAATCAATAGTCCACATGTAAACATTTCAAAAGAATTTAAAAGAGCCTGAAAGAATAATTCATTCTATTTTCATCAGCTTCCTCATCACTGCGGGAGCTTGTCAGCCACAATATGAGCGAAAGTCCTTTCTTCTCTGTCTGTCATTCAATTAAATATAATGGGGTAAAATGTGCCTGCTTGCAGTGCTCAGGCTTATTTTTAATACATCAGTTTCCACCCTCTGCCCCTCAAAGAATGACTTCACACAATACTCTCTGACATTTTGATACTTGTTGCAGAAAATACTTGTCGCCTTTGGAGCATGTTTACTCAGTAACCTTTCAGATTTCTTGGTATAAAAAAAATCTTGGAACTGATAATGCTGCTGTAATATTGAGCTCATTTGCACTGTAAAATATCCAGTGGACTCAACTAATATTCTCTCATTAACTTAATGTAAATATACAAGTTTTATTTATTCAAGTTAATCCCACTTACAAATTCTAGGATTTTTTTTAGAACACTACAGAACTGGGTTATCTTGAAATGATTTGTTGAATGAATGTTCTGTACAGAGCTCAATCAACTCTTTAAATCAAGTTGCTAAAGAAATATGATCAGCATATTACCACATTTCCCAGCATGCACTGTCTGATAGTTAAAACACTGAAAACATACAGTATACAACCCCAATTCTATAAAAGTTGGGATTTATGTAAAACATGAATAAAAACAGAGTGCAATGATTTGCAGATCCTTTTTGACCTGTATTCTATTGAATAATTGCAAAGACATTGTTTGTCCACTCATGCTGAATTTGATGCCTGCAACACATTTCAAAAAAGTTGCAACAAGGGCATCAACAGACTGTGAAAGCTGTGTAATGCTAGTATGATTAGGTGTTAAAGGGTCTTCCTCAAAAGGCTCAGTTGTTCACAAGCATGGATGGAGGAGATTCACCACTTTGGGGGGAAAAAACGTGGGCAAATAGTCCAACAGTTTAAGAACAATATTCCCACCACCTACCATTCACAATATCATTAAAAGATTCAGAGAATCTGAAGAAATCTCTGCATGCAAGGGTCAAGGCCAAAAACCAAACATGGAATGCCTGTGACCTTTGACCCCTCAGCACTACATTAAAAACTGCTTTGTATAGAAGATAATACATTGGCATCTGTAACACTTGTGAAACCGTTGTCGCTAAACACAGTTTGTCACTGCATCTACAAATGCAAGTTAAGACTCTACCATGCTAAGCTAAAGCCATGTATGAACAACATCCAGAAACACTGTGGACTGAGTGTTGTGTGGTCTGACGAGTCCACTTTTCATATCGTTTTTGGAAATCATGAACGTCATGACCGCCGGGCTAAACAGAAGGACCATCCATGGCATAGCTGTCACATCTGTGAAGGCCCGATAATGCTGAAAGGTGCATACAGCTTTTGGAGCAACATATGCTGCCATCCAGACAGCGTCTTTTTTTTTAGAGACGTCTCTGCTTATTTCAGCAAGACACTGCCGATAGACACTCTGCACGTGTTACCACTACATGTCTTTGGAGTAAAAGAGTTTGGGCACTAAAATGGCCTGCCTGCAGTCCAGACTTGTCTTCCATTGAAAATAGGAGGACTTCAACCTGCCTTTATAGATTCGGTCAACTTAATATTTGTAAAGTAGCCTGGAAGCTGTTTTTTTTTAAAACATATAGTTCATTTTTACAGTGTGGATGTAGAAGTTCAAGTAGTTGCACACATCAGGCACATCAGTCAACCGATTATAAAGACTGAGTCGCAGTGTGTTGCTCATGTCTTACATGCTGTATACGGCTTTTTAAACTGAATAATGCCCCGTGGCTATATCGATGTAATGCAAATCAAAGGTGCCTTTAAACAAGATGCAGGAGTCTTGGGATTAAGATGAAGGTTTCCAACGTCCTCTGATTTCGTGTATACAGATTATGTTTACATGTAAATCCAGTTGAGAGGAACAGCTGTTCACATCTGGCATCAGAATACGTTTCATGTCGTACATGTTAGAAAAATAAGAATATTGCATCTGTCACGTCACATGTGACTTTCTGAACAGATGTTTTGAAGTCTGGAGTCGAGTTTGATTTGCACGCTGTCATCTTGGCAGTTGAAGCCTGAAAATTCAAATGTGGAAACGAGGACACACAAGCAACAAGCACCAGTTGAAAGTAATAGCATGACACCTGTCAATCATAATAAACCCGCCTCAATACAAACTTGTTAATACACTCTTACTGAAACAATGTGTTGTCCATGTTTTGTTGCCATGGTCACACCAGCATCCTTTAATGTTGTGTATATTCACTTGTGATTGACTCACCCATATATTTCAGTACAAAGATGGAGGAGCGCCCGAGGGGTACCCCCTGTCTCTTATACACATCTAGATGTGTATAAGAGACAGCAAGATGCAGGAGTCTTGGGATTAAGATGAAGGTTTCCAACGTCCTCTGATTTCGTGTATACAGATTATGTTTACATGTAAATCCAGTTGAGAGGAACAGCTGTTCACATCTGGCATCAGAATACGTTTCATGTCGTACATGTTAGAAAAATAAGAATATTGCATCTGTCACGTCACATGTGACTTTCTGAACAGATGTTTTGAAGTCTGGAGTCGAGTTTGATTTGCACGCTGTCATCTTGGCAGTTGAAGCCTGAAAATTCAAATGTGGAAACGAGGACACACAAGCAACAAGCACCAGTTGAAAGTAATAGCATGACACCTGTCAATCATAATAAACCCGCCTCAATACAAACTTGTTAATACACTCTTACTGAAACAATGTGTTGTCCATGTTTTGTTGCCATGGTCACACCAGCATCCTTTAATGTTGTGTATATTCACTTGTGATTGACTCACCCATATATTTCAGTACAAAGATGGAGGAGCGCCCGAGGGGTACCCCCTGTCTCTTATACACATCTAGATGTGTATAAGAGACAGCAAGATGCAGGAGTCTTGGGATTAAGATGAAGGTTTCCAACGTCCTCTGATTTCGTGTATACAGATTATGTTTACATGTAAATCCAGTTGAGAGGAACAGCTGTTCACATCTGGCATCAGAATACGTTTCATGTCGTACATGTTAGAAAAATAAGAATATTGCATCTGTCACGTCACATGTGACTTTCTGAACAGATGTTTTGAAGTCTGGAGTCGAGTTTGATTTGCACGCTGTCATCTTGGCAGTTGAAGCCTGAAAATTCAAATGTGGAAACGAGGACACACAAGCAACAAGCACCAGTTGAAAGTAATAGCATGACACCTGTCAATCATAATAAACCCGCCTCAATACAAACTTGTTAATACACTCTTACTGAAACAATGTGTTGTCCATGTTTTGTTGCCATGGTCACACCAGCATCCTTTAATGTTGTGTATATTCACTTGTGATTGACTCACCCATATATTTCAGTACAAAGATGGAGGAGCGCCCGAGGGGTACCCCCTGTCTCTTATACACATCTAGATGTGTATAAGAGACAGCAAGATGCAGGAGTCTTGGGATTAAGATGAAGGTTTCCAACGTCCTCTGATTTCGTGTATACAGATTATGTTTACATGTAAATCCAGTTGAGAGGAACAGCTGTTCACATCTGGCATCAGAATACGTTTCATGTCGTACATGTTAGAAAAATAAGAATATTGCATCTGTCACGTCACATGTGACTTTCTGAACAGATGTTTTGAAGTCTGGAGTCGAGTTTGATTTGCACGCTGTCATCTTGGCAGTTGAAGCCTGAAAATTCAAATGTGGAAACGAGGACACACAAGCAACAAGCACCAGTTGAAAGTAATAGCATGACACCTGTCAATCATAATAAACCCGCCTCAATACAAACTTGTTAATACACTCTTACTGAAACAATGTGTTGTCCATGTTTTGTTGCCATGGTCACACCAGCATCCTTTAATGTTGTGTATATTCACTTGTGATTGACTCACCCATATATTTCAGTACAAAGATGGAGGAGCGCCCGAGGGGTACCCCCTGTCTCTTATACACATCTAGATGTGTATAAGAGACAGCAAGATGCAGGAGTCTTGGGATTAAGATGAAGGTTTCCAACGTCCTCTGATTTCGTGTATACAGATTATGTTTACATGTAAATCCAGTTGAGAGGAACAGCTGTTCACATCTGGCATCAGAATACGTTTCATGTCGTACATGTTAGAAAAATAAGAATATTGCATCTGTCACGTCACATGTGACTTTCTGAACAGATGTTTTGAAGTCTGGAGTCGAGTTTGATTTGCACGCTGTCATCTTGGCAGTTGAAGCCTGAAAATTCAAATGTGGAAACGAGGACACACAAGCAACAAGCACCAGTTGAAAGTAATAGCATGACACCTGTCAATCATAATAAACCCGCCTCAATACAAACTTGTTAATACACTCTTACTGAAACAATGTGTTGTCCATGTTTTGTTGCCATGGTCACACCAGCATCCTTTAATGTTGTGTATATTCACTTGTGATTGACTCACCCATATATTTCAGTACAAAGATGGAGGAGCGCCCGAGGGGTACCCCCTGTCTCTTATACACATCTAGATGTGTATAAGAGACAGCAAGATGCAGGAGTCTTGGGATTAAGATGAAGGTTTCCAACGTCCTCTGATTTCGTGTATACAGATTATGTTTACATGTAAATCCAGTTGAGAGGAACAGCTGTTCACATCTGGCATCAGAATACGTTTCATGTCGTACATGTTAGAAAAATAAGAATATTGCATCTGTCACGTCACATGTGACTTTCTGAACAGATGTTTTGAAGTCTGGAGTCGAGTTTGATTTGCACGCTGTCATCTTGGCAGTTGAAGCCTGAAAATTCAAATGTGGAAACGAGGACACACAAGCAACAAGCACCAGTTGAAAGTAATAGCATGACACCTGTCAATCATAATAAACCCGCCTCAATACAAACTTGTTAATACACTCTTACTGAAACAATGTGTTGTCCATGTTTTGTTGCCATGGTCACACCAGCATCCTTTAATGTTGTGTATATTCACTTGTGATTGACTCACCCATATATTTCAGTACAAAGATGGAGGAGCGCCCGAGGGGTACCCCCTGTCTCTTATACACATCTAGATGTGTATAAGAGACAGCAAGATGCAGGAGTCTTGGGATTAAGATGAAGGTTTCCAACGTCCTCTGATTTCGTGTATACAGATTATGTTTACATGTAAATCCAGTTGAGAGGAACAGCTGTTCACATCTGGCATCAGAATACGTTTCATGTCGTACATGTTAGAAAAATAAGAATATTGCATCTGTCACGTCACATGTGACTTTCTGAACAGATGTTTTGAAGTCTGGAGTCGAGTTTGATTTGCACGCTGTCATCTTGGCAGTTGAAGCCTGAAAATTCAAATGTGGAAACGAGGACACACAAGCAACAAGCACCAGTTGAAAGTAATAGCATGACACCTGTCAATCATAATAAACCCGCCTCAATACAAACTTGTTAATACACTCTTACTGAAACAATGTGTTGTCCATGTTTTGTTGCCATGGTCACACCAGCATCCTTTAATGTTGTGTATATTCACTTGTGATTGACTCACCCATATATTTCAGTACCTGTCTCTTATACACATCTAGATGTGTATAAGAGACAGGCTCATAAACCATCCGTCACCCTGACCCCTGCGGATTTACTTTCTGCCACTCCATTTCACCGCCTTCTTCTAGGTGCATTGCTGCCATGTAATCCTGCAGGGATTGGAAAATATAATTCTCTCATTTTTCTTGTACAGGGAAGGTTAGCGTTTGTCGAAATTGTGCTCATTTCGCGAAATTGCCGGCAACCAGACGTTTTTGTGATGTCAAGAGGCTGATGAACAGACCAATGCCAGAGAGAAGTCAGCAAGTTGAAATTGGGGTTGTTATACTTATATTTTTTTTGGAACTGAGATGTGTACTGGCAAGCAGAGGTGTTAGTTGAGACTGTGTGAATAAATGTCTGCCTATTTGAAAAATATAATCAAGTTTACACACTATTTATTCATTTACATTACTTTACTCGTTACCCGACTGCCCAAAACAGACAAACCAAAAACTGGCTCTGATTCAGAAAGAAGACCTGCTCCTTCTGTAGAGTGGCTCATTCTAACATAATAAAAACACAACAATTCTTATTTTCAGGTCAAACAAAAATATTGAAAAAACAGAAAAAAAA
>JAJHUR010093685.1:0-42303 GCA_027495735.1 Lutjanus campechanus | reverse complement strand
GATGTTTTTTTGTGTGTGTGTGTGTGTGTGTGTGTGTGTGTGTGTGTGTGTGTGTGTGTGTGTGTGTGTGTGTGTGTGTGTGTGTGTGTGTGTGTGTGTGTGTGTGTGTGTGTGAGAACATAATACGAGCAAGCAAAAGCAAAGAAACTGTGTACGTTAGGGCTGGGACGATATCTCCTTATTCGATACTGTTGCAATACTTGGGTGCCTATTCAATTTGTATTGTAATTTTTAAGTATTTTAGTCTAAATTTAAGATTTATTGTAAGTTTTGTTTGCTTTTTGAACACTACACCACTACACCATTACAAAAGTTGAATCACACACTTCTAGAGACTGTACATTATAAGTCATATTTCTAAAAATACTCCACGTCACAAGTCAGTCAGTCTTTGAGTTTTATTCCTGCTGCATCATTGCTATACTGCATATGAAAGTAGTAAAATAAATACTTCTTGAAGTACTCTGTGAATTTTGAATTTGAGTTTTGACCCTTTGTGGTTGCTGTAGCTGGTCAGTGTGGAGAGTAATAGGATGAAACCCCTTTCACAGATGCACTGCAACTCTGCAATTGTGTAGAAACTCTGCAGAGGAGCTGTGTGTGTGGGAACACAAATGACTGTGTTTTTTTGGCCCAGACATAACCCTGCCAGCTCCCTTGTCCTAATTCTGGATGAGCGCCGTGTGTGAATACAGCAGCTCAGTGTCCAGAATGAGCGAGTGGGCATGTTCATGGTGCTGCATACTGTGTAGCTGCTCGTGTGTGAAGACACTGATTTTAGTTGTCATACAGACTTTTTGCTGATCAGTATCAGACTGCACAAGTCTAATATTTTTTATCTCAAGTTGTAATGCCTCTCTCCATCATCATCATCTATGATATGAAAAGATCAGAATACAGTCAGAAAAGCAGTGGACCACAAAGTGTCTCTCCTGCCAGGCAGTGATTTTTTTTTGCCCTGGATGGCAGGACATGCCTTCACCATCCTGGGAAGAAAAGAAAATGCTGTAGAGTTGGCAGACTTTTTTTTAAAAGTTATTTTTGGGGGCATTTTTTGCCTTTCTTTGACAGGATAGGCAGAGAGTAAACAGGAAACAGGGCAGAGAGAGGGGAAGACACGCAGCAAAGGGCCACAGGCAGGAGTCGATATATATTTATGTATATATATGTATGTATATAATATATTTATGTATATATGTATGTATGTATGTACATATATATATGTATGTATATATGTATGTATATATATGTATATATATATATATATGTACTGTATATATGAATGTATGTTTTTTTCCCTCACCCCTGGTGCACATGTCTGTGTGTGTGGGTTGAACCATACATGAAACATGTACTCTAAGTCAAGACAACCAGATGGACACTATCACACTTTCCTCACTCTTTGAGCAGGCCTGGTAGTGGTGGGACTGTTAAAGCAGCCTCTGCTAGTGGGCTGAGGTCATTTGACCAGAGATAGAAGACACAGAGAAGCTGCAGATCAAACAGTATTCTGTCTGACAGGAGGAGATAAAGAGACTGTCAGCCTCGCCTCAGAACAAAGCAGCCCCTCACCTCTCTGGCCCACATCAGCTCCCTGACGGCCAGTGATGCAGTGGTAAATCAAAAGGTGGGTAAACTAAGATGAACGTCAAAAGACGATTGCAACGCCAACATCCACCATTATAAAAAATGTATAGTTTGATGAAAGGTTTTGTTCCAGTGTGCTGTACATCCATTTTGGAAAAATGTTGCTACCTGGATTATTTAGCATTTTCCCGTGCTTATTCTTATTTGATATTTTGTCTTATTATGAAAAAATTGCAAATATTAGGTGACATCACATTAAATTGGAATATTCAAATGAAATAATGTGGCAATGCTAAAGTTTTTAAAAAACAGTTTCTCTCTTGATGTTGCTACAGCTGCATGTATTTCTTGTTCCATGTCCATGTTTATCCAGCAGCTTGATGCAGCAAGTCCATGCAAGTTTTTTGGGGGCCGTCCAAAGGTATCAAGTTTAGAAGACAGGTGTTAATATTATGTGTACGTGCCAACAACTTTTAAATAACATAACTTGCAAATGAGTGTTGAAGAGACAGTTGGCATCTTTTCCTCAGGGTAAAATGCAATACAGAAAGCTGATGTTGAGGTTCTTTTAGGTAATGGGATCATAAGTGTAGAGAATCAGCACCAACTGTGAGACATTTTTAAAAAAATAAAGACATTTTATGACAGTCTACTGTACAGTATATCTGTCTTTTGTCCAATAAAGTTGCATCAGTAATCCACAGAAATTACTCTCAACCGAAAAGCTTAATGGGAACTTCTTTCTACAGAAGAATTACTGTAGTCCTAGAGTCCTAATTTGGGTATTATCCCAATTTAAAGGGTCATTGTTGATGATAAGACACTGCTGTTAAATTTTTCGAATTCCATTTTTCAGTGTTTAAAGCACCACCAAGAAAATTATATTCACTTACGTTGTATTTGGATGTTGGGATATCTCAAAAACATGGGCAAACTGAAACTGAAATTCCAATTCTAATTTGAAATTCTCATTCAAACTCTAATTTTGAATTCTAATTCTAATCATTCAAATCCTAATTTAAATTCTAAATTCATAGTGTATATTTGTGCATTCGAGTTCTAAAATTCTAATTCTGAAGTCTACTTCTGAATTTTAATTCTAAATTCTGTGGAAGGACCTTTTTTTAAGTGGTTAAAATACCTTTTGTGACTGACCATGTCCTTAGCAGTACATTCAGGGTTCAACAGTAAGATTTCCTGATGGGGCAAACTATTTGAATATTGATTAATTGTTACAGTAATTTCTCATGTAAAAATGGCAGAAAATGCTGTTTTCAGAGATTTCCTGCTTTTCTCTGTTATATAACATATTAAACTGAATATCTTTGGTTACAGACTGACAAAACAAGACATTTAAAGAAATCGCCTTGGACTTGGAAAAACCAAAACTGTGATAGACACTTCTCAGTATTTTCTGATATCTTGTAAACATTGAAGCCCTAGATTAAACATGACAATTAACTTTAGTCTTTGCTGTTATGTGGTGACTGCTAAGTAAAAATTGACTTGAAAGACATTGCTTAGCTTCCATGCTGTTACTGCTCCCTGCTTCTCCAAAATGGGGGTGTGTCGACCAGCATCATGAAATGTATTCTAGATACAGTGTACACTGATATTGATTTGAGGTTACATTAAGTTCCTTTGTGATGTTCTCAACTGTGGTGTTTAAATATCTGCCACTCCTTATAAGAGGCTATGTACTGTATATGAATTTGTAGATATATACATATGAACCAATTTGTATTTGCAGACCAAAATAAATTCTAATTCTAATTTTGAATTCTTAATTCCAAATTTTAAAATCTAATTCTAAATTCTAAATCCTAATTCTAAATCTAATTCCAAATTCTAATTCTAAAGTTTTTTGGGTAGACCTTTTTTTTCATTAAGTGCTGACCCTGTCCACAGCCGTACAAACTCTGCATAGCTCAGCACCACAAAGAAAAAATGATTTGTGTGTGTGTGTGTGCATGCGTGTGTAACTTGGGTAGCCCAGATTGATTTAATTTGGACAAACCAAACACCAGCACTAGATGAGGCCTTTCACATCTTTTGCAACATCTTCTGCAGGTTAGAGTGAAGCAGCATGTTTGCAATCTGGAGGCTCCCTGCTAGATGCCGCTAAATTTTACTTTAAAGTTTGCACTTCCTCACTTGTTGTGATGTACTTGTTTCTGTTTCCAGTTGCTGCTGTTAAACCAAAGGATCAGCAGCGAGAGGGGGGGTCACCTGGAGAATTTAAAGTCACCCGCTTGCATCTATGTGAGGTCAGAAAGTCACATGTCTGTACGGGAGAGGAGAGATTTTCCAGCAGAATGGAAAGTGACAGGCCTGGTCAGCCTTCACTGTGGAGAAAAGAGATTTTCAGTTCTTCAGTTCAGTTTTTTGTTACAGTGGCGTGTTAGCATTAACACTGCTGTGGGAACAGGCCACAAAGAGTGTTCCAAATTGGCTGTTGGGTAGAATAGCTACCACTGCTTTCACTACAGGAACTGTAAATGTGCTTTGCTTTCAGGCCTGAAAACATATCAGTTCTTACTTAGGATAGGGGTCTTCAAGCCATGGACCCTGTAGCTGATAGAGAGATGGAGCAGGGACCCCCCTGGGCCTTCTCTCCTTACCCATAACTGCTAATTCAGCAGCAGTTGTAGCATGGCTAATGTTAAGTACGTTAGCCTCACCCTCTACACCTTAGTCAGTGGTTTCTGAGGTGGAGGTTGTGTCAGCGTCTCTTGCTTGTGAAGTTACAAAACAGTCAATTGTGATTCATAATGTCTGTCCACTTGGGATGATAATACAGCTAATTGGCCAACACGTTTAAATAATACATAGCTAACTATATGGATAGGTGCAGCACAGTGATTTATTGGGTTAGCCAGCTTGCACAAGGATTCATGGATAGCCTTTTGTCAATGTTGTGTAAATTAAAGCTACTATGATGAGTTTTTAACTGATTGATTGAACATTCTCAATTTGTTACTGATGCCTCTTTATGACCTACATAAGTTAACAAGACCATCAGCAAGAAGATTGGAGAAATATAGTTGTTCTTAATGTTCACCACTGCATCGGATTCCTCTTGAAGTCAGATGAAACAAGCCTTTGTTTACATTTACCCAGCCAAAGTGAGTAGTACATTAGGCAGTTAAAACAAAGCAGGAGATTCTTATTCAGATAGTTGTGTTTTTGACGTTAGATTTTGTGGTTATTATCATGGAAACACTACTGCTTTTTTCCACAAAATCAATAAAATATGAAAGTTCATTGTAGTAGCTTTAAATGTTTGGGTTTTTGTTTACAAATGGGCTGATTTTTCTTTAATAATAATATGTTGGAATTTCTGACATTAAAAACAAAAAGTTACCAAATAATAATTAATAAAAGCACGTATGCAGTAACTCTGAGGACCCCCGTATCCCCCTGTTAGAGACCTGTATCATGTAATAATAAAAAATGAATGAATTAATAAAATCAATTTCAGAATAAAAAAATAATACATCTCTGTTGTATTTGGGGGTTTGTTTCATCAGACTTAGTTTAATGTGATTCCAGTTGGCATGATGTAATGATTTATCAATAATCTATAATAAATCTTTGTTCCGAGCTCCACCAGGTTGGACTGAAATCGCAGCATCTCCAGTCAAGTTTACTTGACCGGCCAACCTCCTGTTGGCAGATCACAGTTGGAAATCCCTCTGCCATTAGTCAGCCTGTTTTCGTCTAATAGAAGCTGAAGGGTCACTGTGAAGCTGCATGACTGAGGAGAATGATCCATCGCGACTTTATCCTCTCGCTCTGAACACTGATGATATATTCTTCGCCAAAATGAAAGCATAATGTGACATGTTGATCTCCACAACACATTACAGAACCTGCTCATGCGTCAAGACTTTGTAAGTGTGATGCTTTTCAGCTGTGATCTGCTGTCACACAGCAGAAGTCTGACTGATGAGACTTTATCTGTGATGCCTCTTTCAGAGTGGAGTTACACTCGCCGCCTTGTCAGTAAGTGATTAATGGATTCAAAAGGACATGATGGCTGGGATATCAAACTGTGTACTGTACAGAGAATATAGATTTTCTGCTGAGCCCGACTGTGTCTGTTTGTGTTGATAAAGACTAAAACATAATCTGCTTCTTATTATATGGATATTTCACTTCCTTGAAGAGGGCTATGGATGATTGCTTCTCAGTTTTTTTTTTTTCTCTCATTCAAATAATCTGGTCGACAATTGTCCTTGATGCTGCGCAGCTTTGAGCCAGCAATGCATGGAACAAAAGGAACAGAAAAATAATGACACACACACAAATGTTAAGTTTGGACAACAAAAACTAAACTCCATCGAGCATATAAATACACATCTCAGTCAGTTTTCATTTAGCATAGGGAATATGTGGGCTTCAACTGTGGCAATCGATGAGGTTTGGCATTTAACTGTAAACTTTAAAAGGCACCCATAATCTGGCTCCATTGTTTTTAATGGCCACATCAACTACTTTCCAGGATAATCATTTTATCTGATAAATGAGGATTTCAAACACTCTTATCAGCTGTGCACTTGCAGTTGTTTTTTTTTTTAATCCTTCCATTCTGTCTCGTTGTTTTTAATTGATTCTGCAGCACAGAGGCTTTCTTCCAGAGATAATGCACTTGTGAGAACAGGTCATGATCCCTAAATGAGGGAATTTCATTCGAGTGTATTTGCCACGGCGTATCTACCGTCCTTCAGAAGCATTTCCAAACTGCTGGAAAGTACAGATTGACTTTGTTTTTCCTACATTTCTGCAGCTCCCTCCCCCGTTCGCGGCACTCTGAGATGCCATGCTCCGCAGCAAATGGCCTCAGCTAAGAGCTGCTGGTGCTGATGCTGTTTGGAAACGCTTCCACGTATGTCCTACCTCAAGGCTTGAACCAAATCTCTGTGTATTAGGATCAAAAAACGGTGTCTACTTCTTTCCCTATGTCTTTACATAATTTTGTAATGTGAGCTCAGCCAGGCATGGAAAGTAGACCACTCTGATTATCCAATAATGTCGCAACAGAAAACATAAAAAATATATATAAATAAATAAAAACAAGAAGTGTTCCAGCATCTGTGCTGTGTTGGACTGTGATAACGGCTCATCCAGTAAGACCTCCACTCACCTCTCCCATCGCCTCACACATCCAGCACCGGTTCCACTCTCAGGCCCTCAGAGGAAAGCTGTTTATTCCACATGCTGCCTAAGTAGAGGTCTTGGGGTTGGAGCGGCTGTGTAGTGCATGGTGAAGACAAACACAGGCCTATTTAGTCTGGTGTGGAAAACCATGGTAAACAGTGTAGAATGGAAGCAGCTGGGGATTTTTGTTTTCTTGTTTTTTCTTTTATTATTTAAATGCTTCTGTTTCTACACCATCACTGAGTCGGGAAATATACTGGATTTTCTGTCATAAATAAGTAAGGCTGGGTTCTTTTTATTCTGGTGATGGAGAATATTTTAATCAAAGCACTTTTTTGTTTTTCACTTTTTCCCCCCGAACTGCCATCCATACATACTGTTTTGTGTTCACCACAAGAATTGCAGTTTGATCTTGAGCTTCACCACATGTGTAAACTCTGTTGGACTCTGCTTTGTGCATTATGTAAATGGTTAGCAAGCATGATGATTCCAACATGTTAAGGGTTGATAAATTACATTTCTTTTTAAGAGGATTAGGTCATATCAGTCATAAACATAATGACACTGTGAAAGTATGGAATTAAAAGCATACTATTCACTGTTTTCCTAAAAAATAATGACTAGACTATAAATAAATAAAAATAAAATCCCTTTCAATAATCACTGATGCACCACTAGAAGTGTGTGGTGGTGGCTGTGCAGAAACCCTGCCCTCTGGTAGTAGTTCCTTGTTTTCTCAATATTTTGCTGTGCTCAGGGCAACTTGTGTTGTTATTTAATGTCCTGGCATCTTTCTGGTGAATTTACAAACAGTGTGGATATATCCTATGGATCTACTTTTAAAGTGTGTACTATATTTTTTGGTATCATTATGCTCAGTATGTGGTGTAGTGCACACATGTCACAAACGCTAAGATCATGAGTAAGAAACAAGCAAAGTTTGATAAATGCATTTGTATTTATAGTCTGCAGTCCAGGCGTGCATGAGTTTGGAATTATTTCTTTATTCCTTTTCTTTCATGGCTGCATACTGTAAGCTATATCTACTGAATGACTGGTCCTGTAAACATTCACACTCAAAACATACTCACTGACTATATTCTACACACTCAAACAACTTGTAATAGCAGGCATGTGACTTATTAAGTGAAGCACTGTTTCACATGATGTATGCTTTCATTTCACTTGCAAAACTCAAATATAAATTTCATATTTGTGTGACCAATAGTCCATTACTCTCAAAATTATTGTACATTTATGTTGCTACATTTATTGCTGCTATTGTTGCTATTTTATTCTATTACTCAAAGGACATGTAAGCTGCCCAAAGTGCAACGCACTAAAGCATTACAGTTGTTCCTGCAAGTGAACATATACCTTCATAGGTAGTCATGTCCAGTGTCTATTACAGTAATATGCCCAACATTACTGTGGGTCCCACATAAACTAAACCTTTCTTTTATTCACTGAAAGATACAGTCTTGAATTCAAGATATTTTAAAATGCTTTAGCATTTGCAAACAGTCACAGGTTTGATTGCAGTTTATATGGCATTTGAATAAGTTATTATTTCTAATCATGTGATCCCAGACCATGCAATCCATTATTCTTGAGCATGTGGAGTATGTGCATGCTCGCATGTGTGATTACAGAGTCGGAATGTCCTCTGGAATGGCATGGGGATACCCCTGTCCGCAACTGAGCCTGTGAATCCCACTTGGTATAGTGACATGTATGTAGTCCCATCCCTCCCACAGACACCTGTCTAAGGTCAGAGGTCATCCTGTCCGAGGTAATCCCCACAGAAACCTGACCAGGCTCAGGGATAGTAGCAACCAAACATGCAGTGGTGGACCAAGCTGCCCCCCTAATACTTCCGCTAATCAGATTTTAATTGAATTCCAGTGAACATGTAAAAACCTGGTCCAGTTTTGTTATTCCATTTTCCTAACAGATGTCCCTGTGATCCCTGTAAAGTGATCTGCGGCGGTGACGTCCTCTGTTTGGAAACACATACATGAATTGGTTAATCTAGACACGAGAAAGTAGAACCATGTGCTTGTCCTCAGGATGGATGCCATGAGGACTGAAGGGGGGGGGGGTGCAGTGTGTCGAGGTTGGAGTTAAGAATGTGGGTCTTAAGAATATAGGGAATCTCACTGGGACCTCGTGAAAAGATTAGAAAAAAATCACAGCTTTTTATGAATACCATAATTCTAAAAACCTCAAAGCATCATTAGTACATTCCTTTTTCTGGACACTTCATCTCCTCTGTGATTATGTGCGCACTGTCATGATGTCTACAAATGTTTTTCCAATTCCAACATGCTCTCATCCCAGCTCGTCGACTACTGACGCTGCTTTGTCACACGCTGTGCTGTCTGATATTGATGTACAAGGTACCCTTTAGCGGCTGTATGACCATATTCAGATAGAATCAGACCCTAAAACACCATTCATCTCATTCATTCTGAACGGGGGTAGTGCGATTAGGCTGCAGTGGTGGGGGCCGCAGGGAAAGCCCAAATAAAATGCAGCAGTGTACAGTTGAAAAGTTGAAACTGAGGCAAATTTTGGAGAAACCTGATGTCACGCTGCGGGAGCTGGCAATCGGACTGGCTCTACAGTCAGCTTGAAATATCTCTGAAAATGGGTGTGATCCAGACAGAGTTCATGATAATACTCTTGGTTTAGTTTGTGTACCAAGCTTCGGTGTCTGGGTCTGCTGCAAAATAGTGAGAGAGAGAGAGCATGCAGCTGTGGATGATCAAGGGGAAGACTGAATAAGGAGAGGGAGTGCTAGTAGCATGAAAGTGCTGAGTCAAAGAAATGAAATGTTATTTTCAGGCAGAGCAGTTATGTTCTCAGCACAAATAGGCACCCCCCACACATACGCGCAACCCTATGTGTCATGTGTCAGTGAAGCAAGTTGCAAGACAAAAGTCATGTGACGCAAGTCAGGAACTCTGGTCTCCTGGGTGAAAGTCCTGCGTTTGTTTGACACATCAATCCACCACCTCCTTCACACAGACTTTCTCTTACTAGGTCCAACTCCAGTACGTCTCATACAGCCACTAACAGGTACCTTGTGCACCTGTATGAGTCACCGAGAGGTGGGACAAAAGTCAGTATTTGATGAGTTGGGAATAAGGACAGCTGGGTGTTTCTCCCGCTAGCAAACTTTGAGTTTGGGTTTGTGCTGCGGACAAATTTACAGCAAGCAGATCAGGAAACTAACTAAATTCAACGCAAAACTGAGTCTAAGAGTGAATTCTTTTATACAATACTGATCCTTTGGTGCCATTTAAAAAACCCCAAAACAAATCAAGACTTCTTTTCTCTTGGACAAAGGAACACTGTTCTGTGTGACCACCAGCTGATTACAACTGTTGGTCATAAAAAGCAGAAGCCAATCATTGAAACAGAGCTGCGTGCTATTGGCGCAACCACCGACCCCAATGCTTCAAATTTCAAGAGGCACGCGCCGAGTCTGCACACCAGCCACAATTACATAAATGCGGAGGCCTGCGGGTGAGCATGTGAGCATGCAAAGACCGGTTCAAGAACCATGCAGAGGCCCTTGGTGGACTTCACCACAGAACCGTTGCGAAAAAGCAACATTCTAGGAAAATAAATAGGATAGGGGCTTAGGTTTTCTTCTCCATTCTAATGTACTTTCTTCAGTCTTTCCACTTGTACCTTTTTATCCTATTTCACCTCCCATCCTCTTTGCTTTCGAGACCATCCTGCACGTGCCCCTGTGTTGCTGTAGTGTTTGTAGAACTCGGTCATAGCATTTGAAAGTCAGGCGTGGAACTGATGGTGATTTCTTGAGGGAATGGGAGTGGTGGGAGAAGGTCCTGCTGGATGAGCTGTTATCAGAGCCCAACACAGTGTTGACACAGGAAGGATTTTTTTCAATCACTGGATAGTCATAGTGGCTCACTTTCCATCATGTTTGGCTGTGATCAAAGTACCAATTATGTTAAGACATAGGGAAAGAACTAGACCCTGTTTTTGATCCTAATACACAGAGATTTGGCTCAAGCCTTGACATAGGACACATGTTATCTTATCCCTTCTCCTCTCTGGACCTTTCTGCAGGAGGCGGCCTCAGTAGCTGCAGTGGATTCTTGGAATTTGCCATAAGCATACAGCCCCAGTGCAGCAATGGATGAGTGACTTTTTCATAGAAGTTCAGTAATCTTTACTTGTCATGTCTCACAGTCAAATCAAATTCTAGTGTCCCAGTTTGGGACACAAACCATAGCAGTTTCAGGGATCAAGGCCATCAGTCTACCAGCCTCACACCAACCAACAGCCTCAAGCAAAGGAGGGGGATCCACCCACGTGCCTCCAACTCTCTGATTAACCACCACAAGCAGCAGAAAGTTTTGTGTCTGCAGCCCACTTGCCTGTTACTGAGCACTAAATCAAAGGCCCGCTCTGTTATTAGAGCCAATGCGCTTTTGAGGAAAACAAAATCCGACTGTGCGCTTAGAAAGGAGTTGTCTCATTTGATCATTTATTACACATTTTAAGTGGTTTGGAAATAACTGAGGCCAGCGTGGTCTACATCCCTAATTGGTGCTCTTTTTCTCCCATTAGTACATCCAGACTTGTGATCCCACTAAAACAGGCAAGAGAAGAAAAAAATCTTTTCCCCAAACAAAGCGTTTGTCATCAGTTTGCAGTTGCTCTGTTCGCAAGCATGGTTCAGATTTGCTTCTACGCGCAGCTGTCACTGAGCCTGTTGGACGTCCTGGACCCCAAACACACAAACCAGAAGAGATTAGTGTGCCATGTCAACCCACTGCTTCCGCAGATGGCACGGATGCTTTTAGCCTACTCCCTGTAGACAGCCACTCATTGATCTTTCATACTAAACTCCCCACAGCAGGACTCTTGATACTGTTTTATTTATCATTCTGGCATTTACTATTAAGGCCAATAAAGTTTGACATGTGTGGGTTTTAACTGTAGGGGGCACTGTGGTTTCTATGCAACATGCTGGGGATGGGGGGGTAGATTTATATCCTGGCAGTCAGAACTGTCACCCTCAGTAATACCTCCCCAGTCTCCTTTTCTTTCAGCCTACCCCTAGCCTCAATTCCCTAGGTCCAAATCCAACCCATAATTCACTAGTGTTGTCTCTCACCTTGACATACACCTAGTAAACGTGTAAAACATTCCGGTGGGATTTGCTCCCATTTTAATAACAGAGCATTTCAGGCCGTGTGGGGGGAAAAAAGGAGATATCAGTTACTAGTTTTTAAGGATCCTGGCACCGGCTCCAGGAACCCCTAAGCTCCAGCCCAGAGACCTCATCCAAAACCAACACAGGGGACAAGCAGGCAATTTTGGAAATGCGGTTTTCAGTTTCTGCACATATTTTCCAAGGGTGCTGCAGTCGGGCTGACCATGATGAAATTTGGTTCTGGCTCCGGTCCAGGACATTACCTGTGTGAGTGTCAGGTGATAGCCTCCCTAATTACCCTGGAAGGCAAACAGAGAATCTTTTTCGCTGAGATTTCACAGAGCCCTCCGCACCAGTAAACGTGTTGCTCCTGCGGTAAAATGTGATCTTTCAGCTAATGAAGGACACGCTTCGTTTCCTTAACTGAATCACCCTCTAGTTTCGGCCTCTAGGGGGAGCTTAGCCCACTTTTTTCCTGTTTTTACTGCAGTGGGCACTGGCAAGAGTTTAGGTGAACCTTTGTGAGCAAGTATTGATTTATGGCTCGGGCCTGAGGTGTGCATCTCTCCAGGGGTATTCAGCCGAGCCTGGACACAAGCGTGTGTGAACAGTGGCTCTCAGACATCACTGACACTCTGTCCAACCACTGGACCAAGAACCACTGATTGGAGTCTGCGGTCTGCGGTGTGTGTGTGTCTCATACACACACACCACAGCAGACCAAAGCCCTCAATCACTGGGTCTTGGTCCAGTCCATGCCCCCGTGTTCCAGAGTTGAGTGACGCTCAGCCTGCAGAGCACTCATTAGAATCTATGTTTCACAAGCAGAGCAGGGATAGTAAATCGTTCAGGCCTCAATGTTGTTATAGCTGGCCCTAACAAGCCACTCTCTGTCTACTTTATTGGAGTTTAAAAGTGGATTTCATGTAGTTTTTGGCAACTTTGAAAAAATATGACAAACAATGGAAACTATGGGTGTAAGAGACAAGACCGCAACATGATGAAAACTTGTTCAATCTTTCAAAGCAGCTCTTTAGGTTTTCAAGCCCTCTGCTACTTAGAGACTGACAGAAACATCATTAGACAACAAAAACATCCCATTTATGTTTTCAATAACATCAGAAAGGGGAAGTGTGCTGTGGGAATACTGTGTAGTTTTGGGAGGGTGCTATGTGATCCCTCATCACATGGTCAAGGCCCCTGCTCTGGTTCTGAGTTAAAGGATTTTCTCCCTACGGCCCCGCTCCTAAATCAGATCAGCTTTTTTTAAATGCTACATCTAAGGGCCCCCATCCCATGTCTAACTACCTAGTCTTTTGTTTGCTCATGTTTTCCTTTTCCTCTGTGGATCGGCTGGCTCTGACCGTGTAATAGAGCGCATATTGGCCAAGCGAGGCAGCCTGCTGTGACCAGATCAGATGTGTGCTCCTGATTATGAAACTCCCTTTTAGTCACTGACAGACATGGTAATAAATGTGTCCATAAATTGAATTTGGGGCTTTTGAAAAGGAGCAGGAATATCTAAGGAGCATTTCAGCTGATTGTCTCCAGCCGACATGGCAGCGCTTCAGTGGGATTCTGGGGGGAAAACTGATCCTGCTGTGGTGCGGTTGGAGGGGATGGGAGTGGGGAGGTGTGTGGGGGGGAGTGCGGGATGGACGCCCAGCCAAGCAAAATAAAGACTGCTTTATTGCTATTCAGAAAATCATTTGATTAGGTTTGCACAAATAAGAAGACGGAGGGCAGTCTGTAGAAGTGCATATGTATGTTTGTGTGGTTGTGTGTTTGAATGTAATTGTGTTTTTGTGTGCGTTTTAAGCTTTCAAGTCCCTTTGCCCTTTCTTACACTGCACAGGAGCAAGTTTCTGACTCATTCCGCTAACTTTAAGGGGATGTACAGTGCACTTACAGTCACTTAAATGCTCCCTCTCTTACAATAACCCTACTGAAGTTTGGTGAAGTGGTGTTGACAGCAGAACTGGGATGTTAGGCCAAAGCTTTTCAACTTCATTCCTCTTTGGATTAGGCCTTGGACGCTCTCTCGTACATGGCAAACTATGAGAAGTTCTTTTACATCTACAGTACCTTTATTTGTTATGACAGTATAATTGCACAGTAATACTTATAGCAATATTGGCAACAGCTTGGTTTGTCATATATTCAGCTGTCCCCAGTGTCGTGCAAGTTCACACCTCACAAGAGCGAGCTCAAAGTTCAGGTCACAGTCCCAAAAAATGAACTACTTCATGTTAATTTCTTTGGTTTTTAAAGCCATAATTGTAAAACCTCCTTCTACTAGGGATGTTGGAGTCTATATAATGAAGTCATATTAAATTGTGAGCAATATTCATGTTTGTTTTTTTTTGTTTGTTTTTTTTTGCATTAATTTGCATTTTTTGCAGGATAACTTCACATTTCTGTCCGTATTTATTTTGCATGCTCTCTATCTGCTGCGAGTTTGCATCACGTTTTTTAAAATGACCTGGAGACCTGAGCGTCGTTGCCTCTCAGGATTGAACAAAGTTCGCATTCATTAGTTGTGGACTGTTTCATTCAGTTCACCATTCACCAAAATCATGTTGTTTACATAGTCAATGCATAAATGGCAAAATATAGACTAAGTATACATACAGTACTGCGGCATCAAAAACTTTTGAGTACTGCATGTTCTTAACACAGTTTTTATTAATCAGTTTACAGGGTTGGGGAAACTACTTTAAAACTGTTTGGACTGACTGCCATTAGTAGCTACTTCATCTTAACTACTCTCAAAAAAAATTTAGCTTGTTAAACTAAAACTACTTTCAGTCTTCAATCCAATAATCCAAACTGCACCCAAACTACTTAAAAGAAAATTAGAGTCTGGAATCTTATATTGTTACACAGAACTGAACTGAAACTGCGTAGGTGTGTTTGATTTCGGGACTAGTGCAGAGCAGAACTTACTAAGGCAGCCCAATGATGTGTTTCAAGGAGAGGATATAGAGCAATAGTTGAGGTGGAATCAGGAAAATACTAAACTTCAAGGGAAAGTTATAATATTTGATTGCAGAAATCTTGGTCGTATGTTAATCCAATAGCAGGTAATTGTCATTAAATGACAAACTGTGGCCAGTAAGCTGTGGAATTGTGCCATACTGTATGATGAGTTTGTAATTAACTAGTGAAAATAGTAATTGAACTATGTGTGCTTAATGAAATTGTAAACAAAGTACTTTTTCCTCCCATTTTTCATGAGCTGAAGTGAAAAAAAACTTCCGTGCTGACAAAACATTTATTTCTTCCAAATTTTGTTCACAAGTTTGTTAAAAAATTTGTGTAAGTGAGCACTTCTCCTTTGTCAATGAAATTCATCAGCTGACATGTGTTGTATATAGAGATGCTGATTAAACAGCATGATTATTGAATAGGTGTACCTTGGACTGGTCACAATAATTGGCCACTCTAAAATGTCATATAGACGTGTTATTTTCAGGATACAATTGCACATTTTGGAGTGACCTTTTATTATGACCATTCCAAGGAACACCTTTGTCATAATCATGCAAATTTGTGAAGGAAATCTGAGAAAAATAAACCTTTTGTGTGCACAGAAGAAGTCTTGGAGAGAAATGTGAGCAAAAACAAAAGTGTTCCATTTCTATTTTTGTTGAGTGAAGTTTGCTACACCCCAACACTGTTAAATTACAGTGTAAACACGAATGAAAGAGAATAAAAAAGCAAAAGTGTACTGTAAATACAACTAGTTGTATTTAAATGTATTAGAATATACATGTTGTATATTACATATATTAATAATGACTAAATACTTTAAATGAAGAGCAGCAAATAATTCTTTCACTTATCAAACCTCACTTTGAATGGCCAGGACACTCATACTCACACGGTCATCTCAGCTGAGCTATGCTAAGCTCAGCTACAGAGCCCTCACTCACTGTTACCTCAAGTCCAGTAACATAACATTGATGCTTGCCAAAAGAGGAAACAGTGTGTAAGAGGTGCTTGCTGAGGTGTGTGTATATTTAGCCTGGTCAGTCATGAGGGAGGGACACAACTTCTCAGAGTAGTGTGACACACGTAACTCAGCCACCAAGAGTCACACATCCCCATGTGTTTGCCAGGCCTATCCTTTGGGCTTGATTTTCATGTAGACGTGAAGTGACGGGTCTGGAAGGTTCCCCTGGGGCAGAGGGCGGCCTGAGTCATCTCCAGAGAACAGGCAGGAGCAGTCAGAGCCCCAGTTTAGAACTGGCAATAACATGATGTTGTGAAACTGTTACTCTTCATTATTTATTCACTATAGACATCTGTCTTGGCAAAGGGAATGGGATTAAGTGTGCGATTTTTATCTCGGCCCTCTCGCCTTCCCTTTCTCCTGTCTCTCTATCTAATTTGCCTTTATCTCTGTCATTGGTCCAGCTCTGTCTTTTCCATGTCTTTTTCTTCTCTCGGCATCTGTCTATACTGCTTTTTCTTTGAAATGTTATGATTCACTGGCTGTGATCTCTGTGAACTGTCTCCTTGAAGTCTGTGTGTCTCCTGAATGTGACCACAGAATGGTACATCACTTCTATTACATGTAATTTCCTGGGTTTTATAAGGTACATTTACTCACCCTACAATGGTGAAGACTGTTCTTTTCTACAGCCGAGTTCAGAGTATCGTCTCTTACACCACGGCCCTGTTCATGGAAACCATTATCTGGTGTGGGAATGTGCCAAGATTAGGCTACAAAGTTTGTCTCTGGGTAACATTTTGAAACTTGGATTAATGTAAATGTCAAAATCCTTCCCAGAGTTGTTTGAATTATTATATTGTGATAAGACAAAAGTATCACGTAGGGGAGACTGGGGGTGGTTGCAACACTTGCAACAGTTACATGATCAGTGGATGATTGCAGCATACATTAAATTTCACCAATTAACTTTTTTCTTAATAAGCATAGTATACCCAAAAATTCATTGTACTAGTTTAGATAATAATACAATAATGTTCTTCATTTATTTAGTAATATATATCAATAACAGTTTATTGACTTTTGTTTGGTTATGTGTATAACATAGGCCTAATATGAGTCAATGTGTTTATGTGTTGACAGATTTTACAGATGCTATTCAATCTCTATGTTCTGTTTTAATATGGCTGCTAAGCTTGGGGCTGGTTGCAACAAAGTGTTACAACTGTCCCCACCCTATCAACCATGACGGAACACTGATTCACACGACGTAAGTTCTGATTAATTACAAACAATTACATATTTAATTGCATACAAAAAAGTTAGGACAAAGATTCATCATTCATTGTCTTTAACCCACTTATCATAGAAGGGTCACAGGTGGGGGCAGGTGGGGGGCTGGAGCCTATCCCAGCTAACACTGGGCGAGAGGCAGGGTACACCCTGGACAAGTCGCCACTTTATGGCAGGGCTGACACATAGAGACAGATAACCATTCACACTCACATTCACACCTGTAGAGTCACCAGTTAACCTGTTAACCTCCATGTTTTTGGACTGTGGGAGGAAGCCGGAGTACCCAGAGAGAACCCACGTGACCATGAGGAGAACATGCAAACTCCGCACAGTAAGGTCCTGTCCCAGCTGCAATTTCCCCAGACGAACTCAGAACCTTCTTGCTGTGAGGCATCAGTGCTAACTGCTGCACCACCATACTGCCCAATTATGACAATGATGAACCTCATTAAAAAAAAAATATTGAATGTGTTTTCTGTCTTAGTGGTGGGCAGAGAGTGTAACTGAGCATGAGCTGTATGATCATCACTCTAGCATGTTTTTAAATGGAGGAATAAGACTTGTTGCAACTGTCCCCAGTCTACCCTATTTTTTCCAGACAATATTACAAGTCCAGCAATATTCAGAAAAATCCATCATGAGCTGACTTTTAATCCATAATAAATGGCTTAAAAGTGGTTTATGAAGGCATAACAACCAAGCAAATAACTCTGTGAAAAAAATTAAAGGACATGTTTTGATAAGCTGCAGGAAATCCTGTTAGACAACAAAAGTTCTTTACTTTAATTTACCATAAAACCTAAAGCCTTTTAAACGCCTCCACCTGTGTTACCTTTGTGCTGAACAACATTGCAGACGGACTCAATTACACTGTTATTCTTACTTATGTTTCTCTCTCATTCTCTCTTGCGCCCTCTCAATAAAAAGAGGCCAATAAATCACTTAGCTGTCTCTGTGGGTTTGGGGTATTGGTGTTGGAGCGAGCTGTCCCACCATCCCAGCTGAGTAGACATGACTCTCAAAGCACCAAAAAACCCTTCCCCACTCCCCTCACTCTCAAAAACCAACATGGTGAAAATTACATTTTGGTTGAAGAGTCGAATAAATCTTGGCCGAATGTGGCTGGAGAAGTGGAAAAAGGCCCTCCATGGCGGCTGCAGTCTCAGTGATGTGGATCCTGTGCTGGGGGAAAGGGGAAGCCACATAAGAGGAGGTTTGTGTTAGCACGGGGTAGATGAGGTGCAAGGGGAGTCGGTGGGAGGATACAAGGCCTAAAAGTGCTTGTGGATTATATGGAGTGATAACTCTAATGTTGAATGTGTGTGTGTGCGAGGCGAGCAGATAACAGGGGTCCATTATGATCTAGGATTTCAAAAGCATGTGGCGTTCCAAATCACTTCTGACGAAGAAAGGTAAAATGTTAAAAAAAAAAAAAAGTTGAACATTTTAACTTTTAACTTAAGAAAAGTCTTTCAGATCAACTTTTATTTTTATTCTTAAGAGCTGTGTGTAGTTTGAAGCAGAACCTTTAATAGTCACACCATTAACAACACTTTTGGGCAGCTGCTCGGATGTGTGGTCATTCATCTATATGTGTTGGTTGTTAGCGTTAACTTGGGGCTTATTCCCAGTCACTGTACCGTGTCCACATGGTTGATCTCTGTTGGTTTTCCATCTCTGGGGCCTGTTTGACGGGAACAACTTGTGTAACGCCATCAGCAGCCTGTCGAGGCTAATTAAAACACACATCTACAAATCTGCCAGCAATTACTACACCCAGAAACATTTGGTGCCACTCACAAATTTTAGGCAGAAAAAGGCTGTGTTTACCGTACTAGCTTTTCATTTCTCGGAGCGTTCCCACAAAACAAATACTGGTTAGAGCTTTGTTTGATACGGCAACGTTCATATTTATTTTGCCATTTAAATGTTACAAAAATGTAGGCATTGGGAGACATGATAATGGAATCCAGATTTTGGCTTTATTTAATTTGTAGCTCCGCATGGAGTCATCTCATTTTAGATTATAGCCCTGTGTAAACTGTGCTGCTGTGTCTCTCAGGGTTACATTGTGTAACAGTGTTGTGTCCCAGTCATCTGGATGTGCTTTGCTGTCCTCAACAGAGCACACTCCTTATCTACATCGCTCCCAACCCGCAACCTCACGATCATGTGGTTCATCTACTTTGCCCAATGACAAAAATGGCAAACCGGACCATTTGTATGCAAATGCAGAGATGTCATTTGAAGTTCCCTATCTTTTGCATACTATTGATAGCACAGATGGAAATATATCCATGCAAACCTATGTGATAACTGAGATTCCTCAGTTGTTGATTAACCTGTTATGCACACTGGAGTCGATATTCAAGGGAAAAAAAGCTAAGTACTTTTTTCTATTGGTGTCAGGATATGTTTCATGCCAAAGTCTGACAACCGTTTTATTTCATGTTTGCCTTTTACCAGCCAGTGAGCAGCACCTCCAAGGACGGTTGGTCACCTGCCAGTGGCTGGTGAAGTAGCACGGCCTCTGGCTTGTAGCTGGTGTTAATATCCCACCCTGGACACTAAGAAACCTGCTGCAGTTTTCATGATGTTTTCACATAACTGTTGAATGGAAACAGTGACATATAGACAATATGGTTCTGTTAAAGGGTAACTTCATTATTTTTAAACTTTGACCCTGTTTTCCCATGTTATTGTGTCTAATGGGGACAACAGTTTTTGAAACTGGTCAATTATTGATGAGCACCCTCAATATACATACACTAAAAGTGCTTGTTTTTATTGACAGGCTCAGATTGTTATTGTCTGGCAATAGTATGGAAAGGATTGCTAGTTCAGCCAAAAACAGTTGTGTTATACCTCTCGCCAAGCTAACTAGACTTCCTTTGCAAAATTGTAATTTTAAAATCTTCCTTCAAATTTGACAGAAACAAAATAAAACTCACCAAAAATGCCCTGGCTCGTCTTTCCACGGCTCCAACGATCACCAACTCTGGTTGTTTGGTTGTTTGTCTCAATCCAGTGACAGTTAAAACAAAAAAACAAAAAACAAAAATTCTGGTCCCGTCCCAATCCCAGAAGAATGACTCTCGTCCCATCCCGATCCCTTTCACCCACGTCATTGCAAAATACTGACCTATTGTCATTATGATTCACGCTTCCATTTACTTTTTTTCCTGTCCCATCCCAGTCGTGATTAATTGTGAAATTGATTCCCATCCCAAAAATGCCAGCCTCTACCATGTACGCCTTTTGTCTCCTCCGCTTCTCTGATTGCTGGAACAATGGAAACATGAGCCAAAACATTTCTGGTGAGTTTTATTTTGTTGTGTTTCAATAAAGATGACAATGTTAAAATTTGCATTTTATGAAAGGATTCTGTTTAATTTTGGCAAGAGCGATAAAACTGCTGTTTCTGGTTAAACAAAATGTATTCTTTAAAAAAAGGTTTATCTCTGTAGTGATCCTTCCCATAATGTTGACACTAAGAATATCAATCTGAGCCTGTCAATAACAAAAACAAGCACGTTGAGAGGACTTACTGTGAAGGTGCACAGTTGCCCATAAGGATTATGTTGCAGCTCAGTTTTGCTAGCCGCAGCATTCTCCCTCAATACTGGACCAATAAAAAAAAAAAGTTGTCCCAATTAGTCACCTAGACACAAAACATGTGTCAACACTATTTCTCATTCATGACTACCATTTGGCTACATTAGAAAGGACTGAATGTATGCAAGCAGAAATGTGCTTGAGACTTAAATGTCACCCCTTGCTTATTTCTTTCTTTCATCTTTGTCTTTATCATTTGACAATCAAGCCATGTGTCCGACACCATGATGTCTTTTTCATGATAAGGAACATAACATTTCTGCAGGTACATCTGTGTTCATGTCTGTTCAGCCACAGTTGCTGGCAACCTTCAACAAAATTGTTGTCTTTAATGCTGGAAACCTAAAACGTTTCCTAGGAATGCTCCGCCCATCACCAGGTCTTGAGAAAAACCTATGTAAAACCCCTTTGTGACTCATAATGTAGGCTGAAACTGTTGTGTTACATATCAGTTGACAACAGAGAGTTGCAAAACGTTATTACAGTTATAGGTGTGAATCGGTCATGAATCATTTCTCTGACAATGGCTATTACATGATAGTTTCCTCATTTCAAGATGTAATCAGCTGCTATCTGGAAGAGTTTGACCTGATTTGTCATCTGTCTTCTCTGATGATATTTAAAACATGAGGTCATAACACATCTCGGGTTACAGTATGGGTTCTTGTGTGTTCCTGTTTTGTTTATTCTGTTTTCTGTGTTGTGATTTACAGGGATTTATTGGCAGAGGATGGCAGAAATGGAATATATGGATCATGAGTATGTTTTCATTTGTGTATAATCACCTGAAAACAAGGATCATTGTGTTTTTGTTACCTGAGAATAGTGGTTCTCAACTAGGGGAGGTAGAGATAATAGATAATTGCTTGAGGTTGCTCAGTTGTTGTGGAGAATAAAATAAAACATTGTGGTAAGCAGCACGAAATGAGAGCCAGGAAGCAGCTCTCAGATACATCAGCTGCATCAGCAAGCATGATGGGAAATGAGGGCCGGTTAGACCGGGGATTGGTTTTTACATTGCATTGCCTATACCAGCAATTTAATTTGCCTAAGAATAAATTTTATTGTGTGTGTTTTTGAGAGTCAAACTGTGTGTGCACATGAGTTATGATTGACACAAAAGCGTCAAAATGAAAGAGGATTTTTGTGTGTGTCCAAAGTATTGTACTTAAGTGAGCAACTGTAGCCAGTTTTGCTAGCTATCAGATGGAGGGATGGCTTCTCAGAAAAAGTATTTTAGCTCAAGCCTCAGGCCAACCATTGATTGGACAGGAAGTAGAGACTGTGATTGTCACCTGAGTTCAACAGCAGCACCATCAACAGAGAAATGTAACACAAAATATCACCCTGTCTTTCTTCAATATGAATTTGTGGAGATCAGCAACCTGATTATCTTGGGGGGTTGCAACTATAGAATGAGTCATTTATATCAGAGGGTAGGGGTCCTCTTTCATAAAGGCTGACATGTTGAAGCACTATATGTCTATATCCCAGAATGGACAAACTAAACACTGGCTTGAGATACCATCTTTGGCAATTTTTTTGTGGCCACTAGATTCTTCTATGTGCTTGGAAGAGGAGAGTGAGGCAAGGTGTTTGCAATCTGCAAGCTCACTGGTAGATGCCACAAATTCCTACACAGTCTTCCAGTAACCCTCCCTCCAGTAAATATGGTGTAGGCTTCATTACACCCCCAAATTTCCTGAAGATGTACCCGGTTTCCCTGTGAAATTATCAATCAGAACAGTTGTCCACTGTACCTGACAGTTAAAGTGACTCTGAGTTGCAACAGAAAGAGTAGCCGTTATATCCGACGGAGCAGTGGAAGCATGGAGTTGGTCCCTGTGGACCTCGGGAGCAGAGGGGCTGGACGGGGATTAGTATGACTGCTGAGGAACACCTGTCTGTCACTGACGGATCCCCTCCTGCCAAACCCCCAGATGGATCTTGGGAGCGGTGGGCCCCATCATAACTTCCTCCTTCCTCCTCCCCATTAACGTTAATGTTTTTTTGGTTTTTTTTGGTCTGTCTTAACCCTCTTCCCCCCGTATTCCCTTACCCTGCATGTTTGGCATTCTGTGGGGGGTGGAGGGACTGGGGTGCGTGTGGAGGGCGGGGGTCTGGGTGGTGCTGGAGGAGGAGGGTGCAGAAGGGGAAAAAAATGGGGCTGGGACAGTTTAGTTGGATGGCCAGCTGTGTGCCAGCTGTGTGCCAGCGGAACGCTGAGTGGCGTGGAGAAAGGCCCATTATCTCCCACACGCACACACTCTCCCTCGCCTTTCACACCCCAAACCCTGGCCCTGCAAAATCGGGCAGACAGATTCTGCTAAAACCATCACTCCTCCTTATACATGCATGTGGTCTCCTGCACACACCCGCTCACATCCACACACACACACACACACACACACAAACACACACACACACACACACATTACATTGACTTACATTAATTTTCTGGAGACTTAACCTAACCCTACCCATAATGACTACTTCTCTAACCCTAACCCAACACTAACCTTAACATAAATCAAAACTTACTCTAACCTTAACCATAACCCATTATTATTATTATTATTATTATTATTATTATTATTATTATTATTATTATTTAGCAGGAATCTGTACCAAATTAAGATCTGATTTGTAGGACAGGACATTCATTCTGCCTCATGACATTCATTAATTTAAAGGTTTTTTGACGCACATTTTGCCTTTAACATCTGTTGCACCTCCTGCTATTTGAAAACTGCAGATAGCCATATTGCGATTTTGATAAAATTCTGATTAATTGTGCAGCCCTAATTTATGTTATGGGGACTCGCCTTCCCTATGGGGACATTTTGTCCCCATAAGGCAGGCGAGTCCCCGCAATGTGAGTGTGTAAACAGATTTGTGTCCCCACAACATGAGTAATACTTGTCCATTTATTATAAGTGCTGTACAGGGAGTTATTTTCCCTTCTCTGCCCCTGTCTTTGCACACAGATGCACAGAAGGCCCAAGAGCTTCCATGCCATCCTCTATGTGTCACTGCTTCTGACACACAGGACTAAACAAGTCATTAGAGCATGGGTCGAATCATCCATACACACAGTCTTATCTGTCTGCTCTCAGTCAGCCAGCCTTATTGCACAGCGACTGGACGCCTCTCACTGCTGGTAGGATATGAGCAATTAGCAAGAAAGACCTTTTAGCTCTGCCAGCTGATTTGCGGCCAGCTTCTGCATATGCCTGTAATTCACTCTGACATTTCATCTCCTCACTTGTCACAGTCTTTATTGTGTATTACCACAATATAAACAATAATGATGAAGTAATAATCAAATCGGAGGCAATATAATCATTTTGTTTTCCCCGGCGCCGATGTCCACTGGTTGAACCTGTGGGAGACAGCTGATAAGTGAGCGTTCTTGTGCGGAGTGGAGGTCTCTGGAGAGCGAGCGGAGGCAGCCGGGGGGAGTCTTCCCAAGTCAGCCCAGGGGAAATGGATGACAGTTACACTACCCTCCGGCCAATTAACTGTCATTCTAGCTGTTGGTTTAACTTGCTGACCTTACCTCTTCTCCGCTGTTTGTCTTATCATTTCCGGCAAAGAGGACCTCATCTGTGTATGTAAAGTGGACAGGTGACCTTCAGGGAAGGGGGAACAAAGGTCACAGTTCATCCACTGTGTATTTCTTTTGCGCATCAGCAAATACGCCGAGGAGTCTTCTGGGAATATGGGGCGTATGAGGAGAGAAGTCCTGTGGGATTGAAAGAGAGCTATCTGTTATTACTTCCAATTACTCCCCAATCTCCCGCTCTATCTACCTGTAAAATGACATTAGACATGCCTGTTCTCATGCTCTTTTACAGATTAAGACTGTGCTTCTCAGTGATGAGGCCCACGGGAGCTCCAGGTCCACACTCCTTGCCCTTAAAGTCATCAGCTAACTGAGCGTATTCACGGATCTGAGGGAGAAAAGTTGATTTCTTCAAGAACTGCATGGGTTTTTGTCTTTGAGAGGAAGCATGGACATTAGTGGGAAGAAAGTGAACGTGGCTGCCATGTTTGTCCCTGGGTGAGCGTGGGTTTGAGGTTGATGTGTGAATAGGGGTACAGTTCCAGTGAGCGCTGCTGTCTTAGCATGACAACAGAAGGGGGCGGGCTGTATTGGCCCTCCTGACACAGTGCCCACCCCTCTCTGTTTGTGAGAGCGCCACTTCATTGTGCCCAGTCGCCACTAAGGGACAAAACCTAGAGAGCCTACACAGCTGGAGATGGCAGGGAGCATTCATACTGAAGGCTTGGCTTGTTCAGGCACTTTTCTGCCCTGTGTCTCACAAGAAACCACTTCCTACTTCCCGTCCTGTCTCTGACAAGAGATGGGTAGACCCTTTTACTTTATATTGTCTCTATTGAGTCTTTTCTGGATAGTGGAAAGATTGCTTGAAGAGGTCTTGTAATGCGTAATTACTAACCCAAGATACCAAGAATTATTCCTCCCTGAACTCACATTAGTTTTTTTCTCCTTTTACAAAAGTAAAGAAAAGGCCTTGCTGTCATTTCATGGTGTGTTTTGATGGGATTGTTGAAGGGGTTATTTGAAGTAGGGTTGAGGTACTTATTGATAGTCAGTGTGTTACCTGCTGTAGATGCCACTTGGCACACCTCCAGTTTGAAAAATCAGAGAGGGTCACCAACATGGTGGCTAAGCAATGTGCTGCTGTGGACAGAGTCAGCAGCAAGACACATTTTAGCCACTTAAAAAAGGTCCACCAAAAAAAATCAGTATCAGTTTAAGTGTTCACAATACTTAGAACCCTCTCTCCCTCTACAAACCAACCAAACTTCATAGGTAAAATCAATAATTTTACCTCACAGAACAGTTGCTGGTCTACCGCTGCCTCAGTCTGTAAGTAAGACATCACGGCTTTAAAAAAGGATCAGGGTCTCCTGTGTTCTGTGAGGTAAAATTACTGATTTCACCAGTGGAGTATAGTTGGTGTGAAGGAAGCAATATTTTGCTTATATAATGGTGGTTTCCTGTTCTAAAAAGCCTGTGTGGTGGCAAAGTGAAGCAGTGTAAATATTCTAAATACAGTGTACACCTTAACTGGTACTGATTTTTTTTTTAGGTGAACCTTTTTAAGTGGCTAAAATAACTTTGGTTGCTGACCCTGGCCACAGCAGTACATTGGTCTGCTACCTCATACACAAAATAATCTGAACTGTTACTTTGAATTACGAATATATTGTCCCTTTACACTGTATGTGAAGTTGTCTCGTAAAGGCGTGACTTGTCTTGTTTGACTGTATAATCGAAACTCTTCCATGAGGACATATTATTGTACATTTATTCTGCTTGGCAATTTAGGAGACTTCTGTTTGTGACAAACTGTCATCTTTAATTTTCCTCCTTGAGTTCTTTAGGCAACTTGTCTTGACTAGATGAGGGAGATTTCCCAGGAGTACATGAGTGAGAGTTGACTGAGAACAGAATTTGGCTCAACAATCCTCCTTCAGCTTACATTTAGTTTCCTTATTTTGGACAAGGCACCAATCTATCCTCATGCCAACAGTGAATCACACTGTCGCCCACACTTTCATTCTCTAATAAACACTAACAAAACATATGCATGCATGATTGCACACACATGCACAGACACACACACACCGATGGTGTAGCTCTCACCATTTCTCATTTGCATGGCAATGCCATTATCTGGCTGTGAGGTGTCATGCTGGAGTGGCTGACAATGTGCCTGACAACAAGTTTATCTAAGCACAAAGAAAAGTTGAGAAGAATAGAGTACATTCTCTGCCTCCTCTTTTCCTTTGGCTTTAGCATATATACTTTTAAACTCCCTGTGGAGTACGAGGAAGCATGTCACCCACACCGGCAAATCCATTATTTATACCCCTGGTAAAACCTGTGGTAAACACTTTGTATACACATATAGCTACTGTTTTAGCACTGTGTCTTTCTTGGTCTGTGTTCTATTTCCCTATCATGTTCCTCCACTTTCAGTTTCCTTTTTTTCTTAATATAAAATGTGTTTATTTTCATTAAATTTACTGTAAATTACTGTAGCCAAAAGCGCTGCTGCGGTCTTGGCCAGGTCTTCCTTGGAAACAGGATCTGTGCTCTCACTGGGACTAACTTGGTTAAATCAAAATAAAAATACAAAGGTTGAGCTGCTTGTCAGTATTCATTAATAGTGGCGGATATTGGATTCTATGCAGACACATTACTGCAGACTTTCAGGCATGGAAGACTGTGGAGACTATTGGCTGAACTGGAGAGAATCAATAGCAGGGTTTACAACTTAGACACTGGTAGGCATCATCATTACACAGCGAAGCCCTCTCACCTGCTGTTATCGACCTCTCTCTCAGGTTTACAGCAGCACTGAGCAACACTTGGCTTGTCTGGTGATGTCATATATGGTTGTGTGTGTGCGTGTCTGGTTTGTAGCAGCAAAGCAAACAGAACCTGTCTGGGTCATGCAGTAATGCGCCGGGACGTGAATAGCCCTATCTGTGGTATCCGTGTATGAATAAATCACTTGTGGTGGTGGATTGCAAAATACAGCATGACGATAAGTTGGAGCTGCTGTGTCCAGTGCTGCTAAAGTCTCTGTTGTTTCTGTGTTGTGCTGATAAGCAGGCTCAGCTCTGGGTGGCTAAACAATTTCCTGAACATGGTTTACCCCCTACCTAACGCCACGCTAGCTCTCAAGAACAATGATTAGCCAGCGAGCTGTTTGGATACACATACATACCACATGGAAGCTGTGACTTATGTACCCATACACACATGCACACAGGAACATGAATGTGTTGGATGTTTTTGCATATTTGACATGCATTTATATTTCAGTTTCTAATTTACAACAACTTAAAACTAGTAAGAATTCCTGGTAACTCTCAATTCCTAAATCAGTAACTTTACAAACAAACAAGCATAAGAAGGTTGTGGGTCAGAGTACCGCCAGATTTTAGAATGATTATGTAAGATGGAGAACCGCTAAGGAGAAAAATAAGAGAAGTGTCATTTTGTTTCACTCCCTTTGAACTAGGGCAGGGAAACATATTGATATTATACTATATACTATATAGCATGATATGAGCTTAGTCCATATCAGCCAGCCCCTACTACTTTATATAGTGCTGAGAGATAGACATGCTTGGGGATGGGTATCAAATGCCGGTACTGGGTACCTGACTGGTCAGTACTGAAATATTGATAAGCTCCTGGACAAGCGGTTGAGCTATCAGTATTTATGTAACATTACATGAACAACTGAGAAGGCAACGTGTTTAAAAGTATGGAAAAATGATGAAAATGGAGCTGAATCCAGTAATTCAGGAAACAGTTAAACTTGTTATTTCTGCAAAAAAGTAATAATAAAATAACTGTTGAATCTCCATGCCTTTATTTGCTTTTGTTGTTGTTGTTGTTGTTGTTGTTGTTGCACCAAATGCACCAATAAGGCTATCTAAGTATCAGGATCAATAAGCAGCATCAGTATTGCTATCAGTATCAATAAAATCTATACACATATAGGGCAGCAACAAAAGATTATTTTCATTATGTATTAATCTGCTGATTATTTTCATGATTCATTGTTTAGTCTAAATGTCCAAAAAAAACCAAAAAAAAAGTGAAAAACTGCTCATCACAATGTCCCAGAGCCCAAAGTAACATCTACATATTAAACCTGGAAGACTCTTCTTTTGTTACTGTAAATGATGAAGAAAAGCACCAGACTCCTCTAATTAAGAAGCTGCAACCAGAAAATATAAATCAAAATGGACATTTTTGTTTGAAAAATGACTGAAATTATTAATCGATTATCAAAATAGTTGTTAACTAATTTTCTTTCGATTGACTAATCAATTAATAAAATTATTGGCGCAACTCTTAAACAGAGTAATGCTCAACTGGTTAACTCTCATAAATTAACAAACAAACAAGCATAAAGACTTAAGGGCCAAAGTACCCCTAGACTTTAGAATGATTGTGTAAGATGAAGAGAAATAAGAGAAACTGGAAAAGGAGAGTCGTCAGTTTGGTTCACTCCCTTTGAGCATAAAGAAAATGCCCACATGAAGAGATACAAATGCTTAGGGATGGGTATCAAGAACTGGTAATAAACCAGTACCAGCTCCTGACTGGTCAGTACTGAAATATCAATAAGCTCCTGAACAAAGGATACTGCTATCAGTATTTATGTTATGTAATATAAACAACTGACAGGGCAAAACATTCAAAAGTGAAGGCAGTCTTTACTAAATTTGATGAAAATGCACATAAATGCAGTAACTCAGGAAAGAATTTAACTTGTTTCTGCAAAAAGATTAAATAAATAAATAAATAAATAATAAACACGAATGACAAAATTATTGTTGAATCTTTTCACATCTTTTCCTGTCATGTCTTTATTTTTGCGTGTAATTATTGTGAGTAGTATCAATAAGAGTATCGATAAGTATCAATATCATTAAGCAGAATCACTAATTGATACTGGTATAAATAAAATTCTAATGATGCCATTCCTGTAGAGCTGCAACTTTTATATGCAGTTTTTATTACTGATTAATCTTGCTGATTATTTTCACAATTAATTGATGAATTGTTTAGTCTTTTTTATGCTTTTTATTTATTGACATATTTCATCTAAGTACGTACTTTGCTCACTGTGCTACAAGTTCTTATCTTTCAGTCTATAGTATCGTTTAGTCACAAAAAAGTGAAAAATGCTCATTACAATTTTCCAGAGCCCAAAGTGACGTTTTCGAAGTCAGAAAATTCATTGACTTAATTGATTCTCAAAACATTTGGTAACTAATTTTCTTTTGATTGATTAATCAACTAATAATTGCCGCTCTAAATCACTAAAGAAGAAAAGATGCATGCTGACACACCCTGCTCGAACACAATGCAGGCATCAGGTGCAGAGTTATACAGTCATCACTTAGATTCTGATCTAAGGCCTATTAAAGATGTTTCATGGATACTGAGTCAATTTAATTTAGCTGTAAACTGTGAGTAGGAATCCAAATCAATCCTGCCTCTCATATTACCCAGGAGAGACTTTTTAAAGAGTTTCATATAGGCAATACGCAGGCACAAAAGTGAAAACAGTATATAAAAGGAAGCTCATATCTGCCGTGTGTGGCACTGATAGGAAGGTGATGGATATAGCCAGTTGGAGGTTGTGAAAATGAACTCAAACTAAAGGGGATGTGGATCAAAGAGAGGGACAGCACCAGTGATCATCGTTAGACTTCCTGCGCACCCCCCACCCCCTCGACGCCTTCCTTTACATTACCATTATTAAAAAGGAGAGGACTCTCTTAATAAAGTCTATTAATCACACCGGGGGAGTCGGTTCATCGGTTCACCCTCTCACGAGGGTCTCTAATCAATCAAGCTGGCTGGTAATGTATTCATGGGAGATGTAAGAAAGGACTTGTTTGACAGTGTTCCAAGGAGGAAGAATTTATTAAGTTCCCTTCACCAGTCAGCCAATCCTGAGGAGTCATGAATACACCCCCATCCTACCCCACCCTTGTCCTCGCCGCCTGGTACTGTGAATAAAAGGGCCTTCATAATGTATGAAGTCTGTACAAATATTGGAAACGTCCAAAATATGTCCTCTCATTAACAGTGATGAGTGAAAGCCGGAGTATTGGCATTTGTCAGATATGCTCGGAGTGTAAAGGCACTGTTGTACAAGGCCTCTGCTGTGTCGGGTGATGTAGAGACATCACTCTCCTGCGATCCTCTCAAAAGCCGGAGAAAATGTGTCTTATTAGTTCACACGAGGTGGCGAAATTCTGTGCTACACCGCTGACTAATGTACAAAGCTGAGAAAGCGCAGGGCTGATGGTTTGCTGGGCCTCTGTTAGTGACGTGTGAGTGGAGAGGGGACATCAGGCTGGTAAAAGTGTGCAGCTGTTCGAAGCAGCTATGAGGCTATGAGTTGTTGTTTTTTTTGTAATAAACCCACCCTTGTGCTCATCTCCTAAATGCTTTATAGGTGGATTTACATGGTAAAGTGACGAGGTAATGCAGCTTTTCAGTAGACAGATGTAAAAAATGTAATATTTCTATTTTTAAAAAGTTTCTATAATTTTCATTTAAAAGCTTTGTCACAAATGTCAACACTAACTTAAATAGTGTGTGAGTTGAAGAAGAAAAGTTGGGAACATACATGTATTGGGGCTGGCAAGTTTCATAGAGGAGGGTGCATTAAAAAAAAGCCTTTATTGCCTTTGCTTTGTCCTGAGGAAGAGCTGAAAGAGGCTGTGCTTGCCCTTGTGCTCATCTCTTAAATGCTTTATTGGTAGACTGACATGCTAAAGCGATGAGGGAATGCAGCTTTTCATCAGAAACGTGAAAATGTTCCTATGATATTTCTATTTTTAAAAATTCATATAATTTTCATTTTAAAAGCTCCTTCACAAATATCAACACTAACACAGTATTGTAGCTGTGTAAATTTGAGAAGAAAAGTTGGGAACATACACATATTGGGGTTCAAACATGTTTTATAGCGGAGGGTGTGTAAAAAGCCCTTAGAGTCTTTGCTTTGTCCTGAGGAAGAACTGAAAAAAGGCTGTTTGCCCTTGTGCTCATCTCCTAAATGCTTTATGGGTAGATTGAAAGAGTAAAGCGATGAAACATTTGGAAAATGTTCTAATAATATTTCTATTAAAATAAAGTTCCAGTAACTTTCATTTTAGAGGCTCATTCACACATGTCAACACTAACTAAAATAGTGTGTGAGTAAAAGAAGAAAAGTTGGGAAAATATACATATTTGGGCTGAAACATGCTTTATAGAGGAGGGTGCATAAAAAGCCCTTATGCCTTTGCTTTGTCCTGAGGAAGAACTGAAAGAAGACTATGTTTGTCATTGTGCTCATTTCCTCAGTGCTTTATATGTGGATTGACATGGTAAAGCAATGAGGGAATGCGGCCTTTCAGCAGAAACATGTGAAAAACATTCCTGTAATATTTCTGTTTAAAAAGTTCTTGTAATTTTCATTTTATAATCTCATTCACACATGTGAACACTGACTACAATAGTGTGTGAGTTAAAGAAGAAAAGTTGGGAACATACACATATCAGGGCTGAAACATGTTTTATAGAGGAGGGTGCATAAAAAGCCCTTATTGCCTTTGCTTTGTCCTGAGGAAGAACTGAAAGAAGGCTATGCTTGGCTTCAAAGCTGCATTTCCATAATTGCCCTGTAACTCGGGCCTGTCTGAAGGATCTGAAGGGGGCTGAGAAAAGCACAATCTTTCAGCTGGGTGAACGGCAAAAGCCCCAATGCCTCTCCCTCTGGCCTGTCGGCCTGTCGCCCCCTTCCCCACTTGTTGCCTTTCGGATTCAGTGAAAGAATTCCTCTCTCTAACCTCCACCAACAAAAGGCATGAAATCAGTGCCCTCCCTCTCTCCCGCTCCGGCCCCAGAGAATGTCACTCCTTCTGGGCCTTTTGTCCTTTGCTCAGCCCAGGGAAACACAACAAGTCCTCTCTCCCTGCTCCCTGGCTATTCTTTAACATGTTGCTGCTGCACTTTCACTTACATTCTCAATAATGAATGTGCCATAAAACATGCAGGAGACACAGAAATCACATATCTTTGGCGAGGAGTAAAACTGAGCTTTCCGCCTTCCCTTTTCTCAGCTTTCGGCTGTCACAAGTTGCCGTGCAGGGCTGCGGCCTGTAGGCCTGCCTATGAAGGTATGTGGAGTGCGGGACATGTGTTCCCGAGAGCGGATCCCAGCTCCTCCTGTGGTCAGCTAACACACAGGCCGAGTGCTTTGCAAAAAGGGCAGCCCCTCTCTTGGCCCGGGCAAGCGCTGGGTGGGGGCGCGGTCGACAGTGGCTCATAAAAGGATTAGTCCACCGCACAAAGACAGTGGGCCGCTTCTAAGCCTGACTAGGTCCACAAAGGAGATGACATTTGTCTGTCTCGCTGGCAGGAGGGGGTGTGTCAGAACCGTCCAGCCTGGGGGTACGAGGAGGAGGAGGTGGCACTGGTGCTGGGGCTACAATGACAGAAGGGGTGGATGAGGTGAAAACACAAGAGTGACCCCCTTTATTTGCAGCGGCCTCCTCTTTCACAGGGCACCTCTGGCCCTCTCCAATGGGCTGCTCTAGTGTTTATTTACTCCATGGCTTCTCCCCATTCACACATGAACCTCTGATGGCTCCATTGGCCGGAGCCTTTCAGCCGCCCCGGTACTGCCGTCCACCTTCCCTCCCAGATCAATGAACGCTTCGAAAGACAGATTAGGTTTCCTTTTAATGATTCCATCTTTCTCAGATTTTTCCCCTTCTAAATGGCTATTTAACAACACATTACTTTATTCTCCCATGTAGCTGTATTTAGTCCTGTCTCGGAGTATTGAGGGCAAAAGGGAGCAGCAGTCAACAGCGCTCAGGACAACATAAGCAGTGTGATTAGATGGGAAATTAAGTTTATTTGCACTGTCAAAAACTTTCCCACACTCTTAATACTGCAGAGCCATCCATTAATTTGTAAATAATTACAAGACAGTGAGTATAATTGAGAATCTTTTGCCTTGTATTGTGGGAAATCTGAATGCGAAAAATCCATGATGTCATATTTCGATTATTTTGCAGCTGTTTTCAATCCTGCATGCTCCTAATATTTTCTATCTGCCTTAACTTTTCTTACACTGTTGTGGAGAGTAGGTTACCCTGTGATTTTTAGTCAGTTGAGCTGCACTACAGTGTGTGTGCCCCCAGAAGACTCTCAGCATTTAACACAGCGTGGACCTCAGAAATAAGAAGACGAGTCAATGTTGATTATTGCTCATTAGCCAGGAGAACATCCACTTAACGTGCGAGGAAACGAGTGACACACCATGCCCCACTGGAAATGGTCCCTGTGTAGCTCAGAGCAAAATGTTAGCTAATGCATTCCATTTGCTCTTTGTAACCGGGAGCAGGTTGGACACGTATGGCGACATAAGCAGGCGTGATTACTTTGTTTCTGCTGAGGCTTTTTAATCCCTAATTTCATGCACTGATCAGAGGAGAGGCCCTGAGCTCCAGACACGATCACTGGCCCTTCAGTAGCATTTCAATTGAATCCTCACCATCAAGAGGTGGCTTGTTCTGGGGCCCCTGAGGAGCAAACATCCACTGTGAACAGTGAGGAAATAAGCATCTTATTTATGATAAGGTTTCTTACTGTGCAGATTTTATATATAGAATCGTTTTTGACATAAATCTTTTAAACATTAATTTATAATACATGTCAGTGTAAGTGGTATTAAACTGATGTTTTTATATTTTTTCTAAATTTGCAATTCCACAATTGATTGAAAGGGAATATTTCTGTTTTGATTTAATTGCTTCTTAACTTGTAACATTCCTTCTGAACACCTCACCATATTATATAATTATGAATCATCAATATCACTGTAATACTGGTCATTCAAAGCTATACTCCCTTTAACAAGAAGAAGCTACAAAAAGAATTTAAGAAACTATTACATCAATCAGCTGACTGATGCCACTTATGAATATGCATCGCGTCGGGTAGATGAGGCTCTCAAGGAAGATAATTGATTAGACAGGAAGGCAACATGGTGAGAGGAGCTCCAGAAAGGCTCGGAAGTCTTTCCCTCGGCTGAGTTGGGGTTTGTTTAAAGCAGATTCTAAACCTAGAGAGGATACGGCTCGACCGAATCAGCGCTTTTCATCTGCCTTCGCTGCCCTGAACGGCTGCAGACATTAAAAAGACATTGTCCTCTGCTGTCCATCTGAGTCTAATCGAGGGGCGTGACAGATGTGTCTCTCTGTTTGTGCGCTTTTAAAAATAGAAATGCAATAATAAATCCACGTGCTTTAAAAATATAAACTATGAAAAGTAATCTGAAATGACTAAATAATGATAAAAAACGATACAGTACCAACGAAAAATTGCGTTTTCGTTTAGGTAAGTTAGGAAATCGAAGTTTGTCTCCAAAAATACGTTTTTGAATGTTTTACACATCACTATATTTTTTTATGCTGCTAAATACGATGGATGAAAAAAAAAATAATTTGCATTACTAAGGCTGTCATGTCTCCAGTCTTTTAAAGGCTGGAGACTTTTTTATAATCTTGGCGAGATTTGAATAATACGAATATTGACGGCATTTTTCTTTGCTGCTTTTTTTCTTTCTTCCTTTTTTACTTTTATTTTGAAAAAAAATTTTTATTTTATCTCACCTGATTAAAAAAAAGAGGAATGGAAGGACTGAACGCGCTTTGAAGGATAATTGAGAAGTCCTGTAATCCTCAAGTCAAGCATGACAGCCAAAAAGTTTTAGATGGTGTAAAAAAAAAAAAAAAAAAAGCTACATTTTATCTTACTTATTATATGCCAGTTTGGCTTTATTGTTCCTTTTGTTAAAGATAAATATTAAAAAATGCATAATGTTTATCCCCAAAGGTTTGTTTATTTGTGGTCTCATCTAAAAATGCCTCTTTGTTTTGTATTAAATATATTTGAACGTTTGGGTCAAAATTAAAATTATACGCGCCTCTTTATTTTATTTTATTTTTTAATCTATGCTTTCTTTTTGAAGCATCAAAAACAAGTCTGCTGTCTCAGTTTGAAAAGATGCACCGCGTTTGTACATCTTAAAAACCACAACACCAAAGCTCGAAAACACATTAAAAAGGTATGATATTGTGACAGATTTATAAGAGCAAAATATTACTATCGAATTTTCTATCACAACCGATGGATACATTAAGAATGGGCCAAGAAAAAGAGATGAGACTACATGAGCAGAGAGAGAGAGAGAGTGTGTGTGTGTCTGTGCAGCAGAACATGGCCGACTGCAAGTGACTGTAGAGGGAGCTCCAACACTAAGTTTACATAAACTTCCTCTGATAAGAGCTCACACATGCAAATGATCACATCACGGGCAAACAAAATAAATGATGTTATTATTAGTTATACAGCGACGATATATTACAATTATACCAAAGAGCAGCGTTAGTTGGGGGGGAAATGTATGATATATGTGAAGAGCAAAAGCATTACAAATTGAGCATGATGAGATCTGGGAGTTGCACTGCAAAGCCAAAATCCATCTTTAAGATCAGCTGAAGCACTCTCACCAAGTACCAACGATCATCTAACACTCATTTATAACCTAAAGTCTCTTTATAGACCATACAATTTCAGAGGAAAATTAATGAAAGAATTATTCATTTTAATGCGACCGCTACGCCTCTATAAGGATAATCCCACAACATTAATATCCAAATGTATGCCGCAATACTGGCTAATTAGCCTTAAGTCCCTCCACTACAAAAGTGTGATAAATCCCTCTCGAATATTTACTTATCACTACCACGGAGGATGAAGTCTGTGCCTCAGGCTGTCCACTAACACACATACACACAAAAACCAAAGCAATACAATTCAAGCTGCAATGCACAATAACAGCCAGCTGTCAAAATACCCCGTCCAAAAACCAACAATTTCTTAAAGTTGCAGCAGTTCATTTATTAGCCAAAATATAGACTTTCTTGTACAATTTGGTTCACAAGTATGTACATATTCTTAACTTTATATACAAAACATTTGAACATCAAATCCTCACAGAACTTACAAAAAGAAAAAAAACTCACAGACTACAGGTTCATACATTATTACATTAGCAGTTTTACACAGGACATGCTTACAATGTAAGTATACAGAGATGTATTATTCTTATTTTACATTCCATATTCAAATTAAAAAGAGAAAGGAAAAAAAAGAGGATGGGTGAGAGGTTATGGAGAGGAGAGAGCCGAAAAGAACCACCGCTGCTTCTAGATGGTTCTGAGGCCTGAAATACACAGGGGTAAAAAGAAAAAAAAATGAAGTGATCTCAAGAAAAAAAAAATACTAATAATAGCCTCATGAAGAGCTAAAACACAAAGTGATATAAAAGTGACAATTGCCTTTCAAAAACGAGCCTGTAGTGAATTTGCATTGAGCTCATTTGCATGACCAAACAAGTAAGTGTAACATAGGCCTTCCTTGACGAAATAACACGAGCGCACACACACAGGGATAAAACACATCTTCAGAATAAAAGCTAATTTGGGTAAATATGGCGTTTAAAAAAGAAAATGTGATATGGCATCAAAAAAGAAAATTCCCAGATGTCATTAACTGACAGCCTCACTATCTTTGAACTGGGTGGAAAGCTGTTTTTAACAACTTTTTCTCTGCATCCAAGGCACTAAGATCTCTGAAAAAATGTGGCAATGAAAATTAAAATGCAGTAATTGAACTGCCTGTAATCACAGAGCCCATCCTGGCTTTCAGTGAATTTAGTGTTGAAAACAAACCGGTTTAATGGGTTGAGGGATTTTTGTAAACCATTGAATACAAGCACATGGGCCTAATATCATGTGGATGAAACAATTCCAAATAAAAGGAAGGAAGGGGCACAAAAATTGGAAACACTTTTCACCCAATTCAACATTTTTCAGCTTTTTTTTTTTCTTAAATGCTTTCTGATGAGGTTTTCATTATCCTCTCGGACATTTTTCAAACACACGCGCGCACACACACCACACACACTGTATTCTGTAAGCTATAACATTATAACACTGTTCATCTGTGTGGCCTAGACAGAAAAAAAATCCATGAACAGGCAAAGAAGGCGAAAGGAGGTCTAAAAATAATAGAAATGAATGACGGGCAATGGACTAGTGTCTTTGTTTTTGTAGTTATTTATACATGCGCGTCTCAGTGTCGGGGACATGTACCTGTGACTGGAGTCTCTGAACTATGACTCTTGTCCTCCGTTTGCCTGCTGCTGTAGAGGGCCAGGCCGGTGGCAGTGGCCTGGTTTGCCAGTCCCAGATAATGATTTGAGTTCAGTAAAGCCAGCTGGTGCGCCGAGAAGGCTCGGTTCGTCCAGTTCTGGATTTTCCCAACGGGACAAGAAGAGATGAGTCTGTGAGGGGCGATTATGGTCTGGGCGGCCGGCCCTGCGGAGTTGCTGCCGTTCATTTGTGGCGATTTACGCGGATTGTCAGGGGCCGTGGCTGTCTCTGCCAAAGACCAGATCTTTGGCTTCTGGGCTGGGGCAGGGTTGTTTTCTGAGGGCGGTGAGCTAACGGACACCGGGTTCAGTTTGAGCTGTTCCCCGTTTGGTTGGGACGCTTTGGTGTCCAAAGAAGCGTGGTGGTGGTGGTGGTGATGGTGGCTGTGGAAGTGCTCTGCTCTCTCCACGTCTTTGCCCTCCTTGCCCACAGCCTTGAGAAACCTCTGGTCGGGCCCTTGTAAATCCTCATAGCCGTCAGAAATCTCAGAGTCACTCCTTCCGTCTAGTTTAATATCTGAATGCAGGTCGTCCTGGTCGTCCAAGTCGTCCTTGTTCTCAATATTTTCCGTGTCGATGTTCTCCAGGTCGATCTCCTCCTCGTCCTCCCTCTTGTCCCCCTCCTCCCCCTCGTGATCGCTGGAGTAAACATTTCCCTCTTCGTCGGTGCGGTTCCGGGGGGCCCAGGTCATCTTGTTCTCCTTCTTTAGCCTCCTCCTGGCGTTGGCGAACCAAGTGGACACCTGGGTGAGGGTCATTTTGGTGATGATGGCCAGCATGATCTTCTCGCCCTTGGTTGGGTAGGGGTTCTTGCGGTGCTCGCTGAGCCAGGCCTTCAAGGTGCTGGTGCTCTCCCTGGTGGCGTTCTTGGGTCTGGACGGGTCACCGAACTGATATTGGCCATATGGGTAAAAAGCAGGGTGATGATGGGCGAACCCTGGGTGCTGGACGCCGGGACTGTCTTTCAATTCATACTGAGCACCCTGCAAAGACAAAGAATCAAAGAGTCAGAGGGATTTATGAGATTTAAAATATTAATTCCACATGATACTTGAATTCTTCAAGTCTTTAATTCTTCTTCAGGATAAATTTAATCATACCTCACAGCATGGCATGTGGGTTTACAGAAATAAAATAACAATTTGGTTATTATTTAAGTGTAAACAAACAGGACGGTTGGTGTATTTTTGTCACAACTTAAATCTTTGTTTATGTGCCACAAGTTTCACAACTGAATTGGGAAAAAATATATATCAAAAATTTATTTAAACGGAAACACTCTCAAAAACAAGACTTTACTTTTCTACACTTAATCCACACCTATTCACGTAAACCTCCCACGGCGCGTTGCATCATTGTATTAACTCTTTAAGTTTCAGGAAATTATGCGCTAACAATAATTCTTAAGCAGAGTTTGTTAATGTGTTACTTTTTAACCACTTTTAACTGAATTTCACCAAAGATTCAACGAATAAATTCACCGCGGCGCTCTGAAAGTTTAGACTTAAAAAGTGCCGATTAAACTCTCCTAAAGGCCCGCGTTGCTTATTTCTTTTATTTTTAAGCGTGACGTAAAAGTTTTCGAAGAGTTAAGAAAGAGAAGAAGGACTCACCAATTGATTGAAAATTGATATATCGTTTGAGTAGGGGAGAAACGCTCCATAGCCCTGCGCTGCTGCGGCGAAAGGAGATCCATACATAGTGGAGAGGACGTTGGAGAGTGCGCCGGACGGACTGAGCTCTGTCCCGGAGCGGGCATTGCTGGCGATCCCCTGGCGCTCCGGCGGGTATATCGGTCGGATGTACTGATATCCCAGCTGAGGGAAAGACATGGTGGTAGGAAAAGGGAAAAAAGTCTGCTGCAATCACACAAAGCAAGGGAATTGCCTCGATATCCACTTTTACAGTGTGAGCATGTGAGCAACAAAAGGTGCAAGCAAGGGAAGTCTATATTTCCTCGGGAACAGCCAGTGTAAACGATCCGGTTGCGCCCCTTATTTCTTCCTCTTCTTCTTCTTTCCACCCTCACTTCCCTATTGATCTGGATGGACTAAGGTCAGGTCCTTACAGATTGCTTTAGATTATTGGGACTCCCTTGCTCAGATTGACATTTCTAGTCGTTTAGAAGCCCCTCCTATTTCTCAAATCTCACCCCTCTCATATACACCACACACCAAACAGCCTCTCTCTCTCTCTTTCCCTCCCTCCCTCTTTCTTGCTCTCTCCCTCCCTCCCTCTCTCTCTCTCTCTCACTCTCTCTCTCTCTGTCGGATAAGTGCACTGACGTCGCGAGCTCTTCTTTGAATGGAGTTTCAAATCTCATTTTATGGCTCGCCAATCTATTTCATTTGTTATTTGTTCGCGTCTGTCTTACCATAATTTTTCTGTGTTTTAATTCACAATTTTGGCCATTCGCACAACAGTAAGCATTTCGGTGTCAGTGACTGATTAACTTTTTTTGGGGCTGCAGTTCATTTTTATTTATTACAGAAATACAAAAAAAAAAAACCAAAAAAAAAAACCTTCTTTGTCGAAGCAAACTTGGAGACTCGCCTACAGAAGGACATCGGTCGAAAGAAATAAAATCGGGAAGTGAAGGTTAAGTTTAAAACAATTTAAAGTCAGTTTTCCTCCTTTTTTATGAATGGGAAAGAGTTTACACACAGCTTTTTTGACTTGACATCTATATATTTAAAGAAACTCTTAATTCTATGTATTAAATACACGTATATCACAAGCAGGAAACGTGAAAATAATTATTAAATAATGTGTGACGGTGGTCTTGCCTCGTAATGACCCCGGATCACAGGTTACACACACCTTTTTATTTATCGCTGTATCACTGGCTGCAAGCTGTGTTTTCTTACACCGGTTTTAGAGGTGTTATGGGCTCTTGGTGGCAGGCGAATGGAAGTCATTTCATTCTTTAATTTGAGACATCAAATGGGTCGCATGTAGCCACTTGACATCAAAGGGACAGCTGATGATGGGCGCATTACACTGTTAATGAAGACTAAGTGTAAAGTACCAGCGATGATAAGTAATAAACACTTTAGTGGATTGGGGCTGGGAAGATGTTTATTCTGGGAAACAACACTCTGATTTCAATAAACAAAAGTAAAACGAAAAATATAAAAAGACAATGAATTAAAATGATTATTATTAACAATAAGCACAACACTACTATTATTAAAAGTGCTAATAAAAATAATACTGCATAAATAAACAGATCGCTTGGAGAAAAGCTTAAGTCAACAAATAATTCAGTGATATTAAATAAAGGCTCTTTATCCATTTAAAAACAAAACGATCATCCGGACAGACTGCACTTTAAGAAATCCATTTGATAATTTTGATGCAACCTGATGTTTCTTGTAAATGATGTGGATTAAAACAAAACAAGGGAGTCAGAATTGAAATTCCATGAATCAATACATAAAAGTGTGTACCGGACAACCATAATCGCATTTCAGCCCGATTTCTGTACCAGCATCTGTTTTGTTAATCGTTTGCAAAACAACTGCAGAGGTTGAATTATTATTTGACGCACTTTATTCGAATAAGGTATAAAGTCCTCATGTATTAGATAAAATCTCATCAATCTCAGTTTAGTTTTGATAATGCGATCCGGGTTTCCAAGAACTCTGAACTTGTATAAACCTTTAATCTTCTTTTGAAGCAGATAGTTATCATTGTCTGGGAGGGATAATAGCAGCTATAATTTCTTATATGGAGCTACCCATAAGGATACGCCTTGTTTCTGTAAAACTCTGTCCTGAATCTGTGTGTGTTCTCCGCCGACATCCACCCCAACCCGGATTATGGGGTTATTAATTACAGCGGCTTGCTGGTGCCATCCGACCGGAATGGTAATCACTACATAGCAGTCAATAGCACACACACACTCACGCTCATGCGCGCACACACACACTCATAAGATCGACCTGCAAATTGAGGGGGTCCAGACAGTGAAGTGAAGGGTGGTTAAAGATAAGTGGATGGTATTTGACATTTAGATACACAGCAGCGTGATAAGTGTAAAGAAGAAAGAGACGTTTAAGGAAGGGGGAAAAAAACAGTCCAAACATCACATTGCAGAAAGAGAAGAGAGAGAAGAAAGCGAGAGAAAGAGAGGGAGGTGTGTGTGTGTGTGTGGGTGAGTGTGTGTGTGAGTGTGTGTGGGAGAGAGAGAGAGAGGGAGAGAGAGAGAGAGAGGGAGACAACGTGGCTGGGCCGTAATAAACGTTAGAAGTGAGAGTATAAATCTGAAGAGTCCAGCGAGGTGTCTGCCTGCTGCTGTCCGCTAAGCAGCGCTCCGAGTCCGGATGGACACGTGTCTCATCCCCGGGACCGTGTCGCTCGGACGTGCCTCGCCCCCCACCCACCCCCGCCCCCTCCTTCCCCATCTCCTCCACCTCCACTTCCACTCCACCCACGGCCAAGGACTGTGTCTGATTTATTGCCTCCAATCAAACGCACCACGCACTAACTTAACACTTTCACACCGACCCGGGAAACTGGCGTAGCCATAAAAGCATTAAGACACCACTCCCCTTCTCTCCTAAAGAGAGTGTCTCAGTAAACAGTAAACTAACCTCTGCTTGACTTCCGTACACACACACACACACACACACACACAC
>JAJHUR010093684.1:0-22656 GCA_027495735.1 Lutjanus campechanus | reverse complement strand
CCCCCCCCACCAAACCTCTTCCTCGCCTGTCCTTTCTTTCTTCTCTTCACTTCCTGCTTCCTGGACTCCTCTGTGCGCTGTTTGCTGTTTGTGGTGCAGCTGATTTGTTGGATGCAGTGTAATTATTAGTAACTGCAGTGAGGCAGGGATGTTTCCATAGATGGACACAAGGAGTGACAAGAAATAGTAATCCCATGATAGAATTTCTCTTTTCCAGATGGATGCCAAACCTAGCTGTAGTGCTGTCTGTTCTTCCTCAGTAGAAAATGCTTCAGACAATTAAGCTTTATATAGCACAGTTCTATAGAATTGTTTACTTAGTTGTGCTAGTGAATGTAAAAATATGAAAATGTGTCCTTCTGATGGAAACATCCCATACAGCTGCAGTGTCTGTCGGGGTCTTTTGTGTTTTATGAAAAAACTGAATGTGATCTGTATATGTGTGGTTCAACTTGAATGCACTATCATCGTATAATCAGTATGCTGTTATTACATACTACATAGTCTGACTTTGAGTGTTTGTAAAAATATCTCATTTTGATCACCACCATAAATCTGGTTTAAATACACCAATCCCACTGAAAGTTTTCATTTTAGAAAGACTTAAAAGTATTGACATATTCTCCTCTTGCACAGTGTAGTGTGACATATACCCACTTTGTGGACCATCTATCACTTAGCTTCTGCTGTCAAATCTGCAGTATATGTCTAAGGTCACCCGAGTGCTTTTTTATCTGTTAGTTAGTTGAAAAATGTAACTTTGTATATAGTGTATATTAGTAATTATTTTTGATTATTTTGACATATAGATAACCATTAGCAAAGTTAGCTAGCCACAAGCTAAGATGCTGTGGCATGTGGGTCATTTTTGCATGGAGGAGCTGCCCGACATACACCGTATTGTGAAAGTGAGCATCCATATTTTCTGCTATTTATTTTAATTACAAACGTATTCCACGTTTGTCAGTTGTTTTAAGCTGCGAGAGTTAGGGAGACGAGCGGACACTTTTTATAGCCGTGACACAAAGCTGTGTGCACTAAGCAGACACACACAGACAGGAGAAGAGAAATACCCCCAGAGGTCATCACACAAGGTTTTGATGTTTTTAACTTCATGAGGTTATCAGCTCTGTGTGTGTGAGTATAAAGGAGCAGACGAGCAGAATCACCTGGTCACCAGTGTGCTGCTTTGTTATGTCACACCTTTTTTGATTCTGCGATGCTGGCTCAGTGTAAAGACACACTGGGGTGGTTTAATGCAGACGCTGCTTTTTCACTGTAAGATTAAGCCAGCTTAAAGGCAAGCCCACATTGCAGCGATATTCAAGGATTTCTGAGGAGCTGGACGCCTTCCTCATAAACTTCACTGTGGTTTTCTTCACGTTAGCAGCCAGTTAGGCTAGCTAACTGACTAATCTCACTATTTAAAAGCACCTGTGTGATTATCAAAATCATCCAAAATACTAACTAAACACTAACACACACTATATACAAAGTGAATGGTAAATATTTACATTATGTACAAATTGAACTGTAAAGAGTTTTTGAACAACTTTGGGATGAAAAAGAACTCAGGTGACCATAAATATATACTGCAGATTTGACATCCGTAAGGCGGATATATGTCACACTTAATTATGCAAGTGGAGAATATGCTCAGGTGATAACAGGTAGAGTTTTTGTAGTTTTAGTGCAAAATCTATGTGCATTATTTTCCCAGGAAGCAGGCTACTTTTTATAATAAACTTTTAACATAGTGTTTTGTCTTTTTAAAAGCCTTTTAAAATGTCATGACTAAAGTAACAATCGAATTCAAAAAATAAGAAAAACCTTATTAATTATTTATTAAGCATTTAACAGTCAAAAACTCAGTAACTTGTTTCATTAGGGTTGTTTATGTAGGCCTCGTCATTCAAATAGTAGTAAGAAGCTGAATGAGAAAAAAAAATATGAGGGACTTTAAATAATGTGCAGTATTTAGTCTTAAATGGCCACTTTAGTGGTATTCAAACTGTTCACTGTGTTTGTTATACTGTGAAATGCATATTTGCATTTGTTCTGTTCACTCCCCATAATGATACACATGATGATGCAAGAACAGGCCAGCAGTAACCTGGGAAAAAAATAGTTTTGGCCACAGTCATTCTCTAAACCGGATGTAATGTCAAGTGTGGTGGTGCCTATAAGCATTTCCAGCAAAGCTTGACAACAGTAGAACCATGAGTGTATGATTTTCGAATGACACAAACACAGAGCCACATTTTTTAAATTATATCAATTATATCAATTATTAAAAGTTTAAAATAGAACACATCCTATTTCATATTATGGGATCATTCTCTTCATTAGAAAAGGTGGTACTCGCTAATCACTATGCAAATAAGTAATAGTAGCTCAAAGTCCATCCGAATGAACATGTAAAGAAACCATAGAAGTCAACAGAGAGAAAACTAGCACAGGATAGGAGAGAGGGTTTCTCCTCCCAGGAGATGTGGAGATGCAGGACAACATTTTCTTCTGCCTTGGAGCTGCAGAGTGGTACCTGCAGAGAATGACTGGAGATATTAAGACCCCACACCAACACACAGGCTATATTTTTTATTACCTTACTGAAACACCTGTGCCATTATTGCACTGTGCTTACATTATTTATGTTTGATATCAGAGAATTCTTATTTCAATGCTAAATATCTCTCACACCCAAACTGGGTCCTCAGCTATACTCTCTGAACCCCTGCTTGTAGGCTCCATCTTGTTGTTACAGTGCAGTAGCATATTATGCAGCAATAAGATAATACGTGACCCTCTCTACTCTGCCTCTGATTGTTACCCTGATATTCTTACCCTAACTTTAACCAGTCATTCCTCACGCCTGAATCTAACCAACCCAATCAAGAAAGACAGAGCACTAAGGCATAGCAGGGGGTTCATGACTTTGCCCTCCTTGTGAAGAAGTCTTAGATCTTTTACCTAAACTCTTGGACTCATATTTTTGTTGAGTATATATTTATATGATAAGTCTATTACAATTATACATGATTTAAAGTCATCAGATATCTTAACGTCAGTGCAGAAAAAATTATCAGATAGAGCTGCAAAATAAATAGCTCCATTTAACAGTTGAACAATACACCTATTATTCTCAGCATATGCCACATCAACTCACATCCCTGTAGTAACCTCAGATGGTTTTGTTTCTATAATTCTAATAATTCATTTTATTTTTTATATCAGTAAGTGTGACGGTATCAGTTAAAACCCACTATCATTTTACACCAAAACAGAGCCCCTATTAATTTGTAATTAATTTCACGTACTGTTGAGGTGTAAAAAATTACTGTCTCTGTTTATTCATAAACTGTAAGTCAAGTGCTAAACACCCACAATATGCCAAGCACCTATCTGAATAATTAATTGAAAAGAGACAACAGCCTGAACTACAGATTTCCATCAGGGCAGAAATGACAGGAATAACAACAACAACAACAAGCACCGTATGCACACTGGTTTTATCCCTTAGAGGAATGCACAAGACACACTGAAAGTCAATTTCTAGTGTTGAGGCTTGGCAGCGCTGGGTGTAGGTGCTAGAGAAATAATTCTGATGCCTGCCAAGTTTAGATTTATGTAAGAGCCTGCACAGCAAAGGGTTAAATACAGGATTAGAAATAAGTTACCTAACTTAACTTTTTTCATGCGTGACTTCAGTCAGCTCTGAATTGCAGCTATAAAACCAAACTCAGCTTTTGCACTATTGCAGTGCCAAAAGTTGCAATTCTTTTTATTTGTGTCTATCTGTGTGTTTGTGTGTGTGTGTGTGTGTGTGTGTGTGTGTGTGTGTGTATTTGAATTTGTATGTTTGTGTGTATGTGTTTGTGAGTTTGCCTGTTTTCATGTATGTGCATTTGTGCACATTTGTGTGCGTGTGCGTGTGTGTTTATCGTATATTAATTGACAGGCCTGAAGACCATTGTGGGTGCTCTAATCCAGTCCGTGAAGAAGCTGTCGGATGTGATGATCCTGACCGTCTTCTGTCTCAGCGTCTTTGCTCTGATTGGACTGCAGCTCTTCATGGGGAACCTGCGGAATAAGTGTGTAATCTGGCCAATCAACATGACCGAGCTGTTCCCGCCAAATGGCAGCAAGGGTTTTGACTGGGGCGAATACATCATGAATGACAGTGAGTGATCACCTTGACAACTCGTTGCACGTGATTACATAAATGGAACATAACAGAAAGTGTGTGCGTCTTGGTAATTATTTTCCCTTTTTACTACAAGACACAGAGACTAATTGACCCTTCACTAAGCCCCACCCTCCTTGGTTACTCTTCCTATGTCTTTCAAGCTTTCCATTCTCCCACTGCATATATGCAGTTTACAGTGATAACCATGAATTTAACATTGAAAACACAGGAATTTTTGAAACACAAGGTCGATTCCACAGAGAAGTAAACAAAAGCAGCCACTCATTTCCAGCTGATGACTGTGGATTTTGTCAGCTAAAATTATGACTCTTGCCAGCAGATTTCCTGTAGCAGGTGTAGCTAGCTAATATAAGCTAATGCTAATGCTTCAATTCTTTTAGTCCGCTGAAAAGTCTGACTCCAGCTGAATTTAAACATTTCCATCTGGCACATTTTACATAGAGAAACCTATAAAAGGATCTGAAATATGTCACATAACGGCTGCATACATGATGTAACATTAATGCCAAAAGGCTGAGGCTAAAGCTTACATTCCAGCAAACACTGCTCGGACAGTGAAATATGACACATAACTTTATATATACCATGAATGACAGAAATACACTCATTAACAACGGAAAAGGAAGTGCAGGGATTAGATTAAGTGTGGCAGACCTTGACACAGTTACCCAACCAAACCAGCCAAACCAGCCAAACCACGACCACCTCAGGAGGAGAGCCAGGACATGAGCTAAACTAACCCAGCTTAGACCTAAGAGAGGGGAAATGCGTTGTTGTCAGCCTACTTTGATTCTGCACCAGCACACATGGAATAAGCCATGAGTTTGGCAAATGCAGTTCTATCTAACACAAGTTTCTGGAGGTACAATTTCTGCAGGTAGTACAGACATTTGCAGCTTAGCTTAGAGCAGATAAAGACAAAGTTTAATGCATTTCTCACATGATTGCTCTTATGTTTTAGGTTTTTGAAAGGCTACAAAAAAATATGTCACCATCCAAACTCATGACACACAGAGAGTATCGCTCTTTTTAGAGCCCCATGAAGAGAAATGCAGAGCCTATGGTGCCTAGTTACGGTTGGCCAGTTGCAGTTCGGAGGAAGGGCTTAATGAAGGGTCATTTAAATTAACACGTTTTGCCCAGTGGCTAATGCAAGTGATTCTTCTCTGTCTTTTTTTCCTAGCTAATTTCTACTTCCTCCCTGGTCAGCTTGATGCTCTACTATGTGGAAATAGTTCTGACTCAGGGTAAGTATGTGCTCTACTCATTAAATGCATGTTTTCATATTTGTACTTAATTGAATATTTTCAGGTGTCTCCGTTTTTTCTGTTGTTCTTTAACAAATCTTGTGATGTTTTTCAGGCGAATTTTTGTGGTCCTGTTGAATCCTGGACCGCCAGTCATGCCTTTATCTGTAATCGCTGCTGTGCTGATGCTGTAACAGTACATTTGAGACATTTGTGAAGTTAAAGTTTTTGTATTCCTATTAGACGATGTCCAGAGGGTTTTACATGTATGAAAGCCGGAAGAAATCCGAACTATGGCTACACCAGCTTTGACAGCTTTGGATGGGCTTTCCTGACCCTCTTCCGACTCATGACCCAAGACTTCTGGGAAAATCTCTACATGCTGGTAAAGCAGTGTTTTCCACAATTCGTCTGTCTCTTCACTTCACACAAAACTGTCAAGAGGAAGTAAAAAGCAGGACTGTATTTTTATATTTTGTCACAGCATGACCTGTGGATAAAAGGGTTTGACCCATCTTACACCTATTTTAGAGACCAATATTGAAGCCTCTCTAGACCTACCCTGAGAAGTAAAACACCCACTAAGCAGTACTAATGATTTTGTCCTCACTTCATCATAAAAAAAATACATACATCATCATCCTATTACCTGAATGAATCAGCAAAAGTGCCTCTCAGCAGCAGAAGCCCCCCGCCCCCCCTTTTTTTTTATGCTGGAAAAAATAATCAGAAATAAACAAATTTGTTTTTGTTAAATGACCTTTGTAACATTCACAGTCATATTCTCTGCCAAATGTACTTTTTAGGACCACTGAACTAGCATGGTATCTCTGTACCTCTTAGTCTTCTGCTCTGAGGGACACAAATGTATATACAAAATATATAACATGTACACAGACATTTGTAATGTTGCACTGCAGCACCATGACACTGCACTATCATTTCTTTCTTCCTCCTCCTCCAGACCTGCACCACCGCAGCCATAATAGATTCACTTCATTTGGCAAATAGGCCAGTCACTGTGTGTGTGTGTGTGTGTGTGCGTGTGTGTGTGTGTGTGTGTGTGTGTGTGTGTGTGTTTAAAACTGGGAATTCCTGCACTCTAAGGCTCCTTTCCTATCAGGAGGTTTTCCTGCAAAAAGCCATGAACCGGATATAGAAGCATCAGCAATACTTAGACAGCACACGTATACTTAAGGTTAGGGTTGGGCACTGTTCACATTTGAGCCAATACAGTACCTCAGTACTTTTATCCAACAGTACCTTTTTTCTGTACTTTACTGTTTCTGTAATAACAAAAATGTAATTTCAGTTGTAAAAAAAATGAGCCCAAACTGCTCAATTTCAACATTGTTATTTATTTGGAACATTTAACACACCACAAACCGCCATAAAATCCCTCCCTACCTCCTTCTCTTTCCCAAACCTGTCCCTTGGGGCATTTAACGCTGTGTTGTTTGTGTCTCAGAGGATGCACGTGTGATATCCTTCCAGTAATGTTGTTGTTCTTGTTACCATAGTGCTTGCATGCTGTAATATATCCCTATTAATAGTATGCAATTCACGGATATTGGTTTCATACTAAGATTTCGGACATACTAATAAATCTCAAATACTGTTGTAACATCATGTTGAAAATGAATTTTGGATGTTGCCAGTGGCTGAGTGTTGGCTAACACTAATAAAATGCTAAGCCAACGTCAACCAAGACAGTTAAAAATCTCAGTTATCTCCAACAACAACTTATCTAACTCACCAAATAATCACCTGAAGGTCAATAAAATTGTCGATGCCTCACTTAAAATTGTGTTGTCCATGGAGTGTTGAATTAAATTTTTAGGCGCTAGCTACAGGCATGCTACTTTGGGGGCTTTGGCTTTCAGGCTATCATACATGGTCCATTCTTAAGCTTTTTGATATGTCTTGTGGTTAGTTAGATGTGTTGCTCTCATTAGTTTTGCATTTTGCATGTTGTCTATGTTGAGTTTTGAAAAATGTTTTGGATAACTATTGCCCTGGCTCACTGTGACACAAGCAAGCTGCAAGCTGATGCCTCTTTTCCTCACTCTCTATTTACTCTCTCACCCAGATACACTACTGAAGTTTGGCACCAATTGACTTAACGTGAATTGGTACTGGGTAATACTGATGTAATTCGGTCGATACCTTTAAAAGTACCGAGTTTGGTACCCAACTCTGGATACATAATTCTGACAGAATAAGAAAACAGAAAAAAACTCCTGAAACTACTGATTTACTAAGATGCAGTCCATTTATATCTTATCAGTGAACTGTATTTTTTTTGTCAAGCCACCCTAAATGTCAGATTAGTTCACATTGCTTTATCTGTGTATCTGATAGACACTGCGAGCTGCAGGGAAGACCTACATGATCTTCTTTGTGCTGGTCATCTTTGTGGGCTCCTTCTACCTGGTGAATCTCATCTTGGCTGTGGTGGCCATGGCTTATGAGGAGCAGAACCAGGCTACTATTGAGGAGGCGGAGCAGAAAGAAGCTGAGTTCAAAGCCATGCTGGAGCAGCTCAAGAAACAGCAGGAGGAGACACAGGTTGGTCTTGCTCTCTTGCATACATAACTTTCTCCCTCTTCTTTTTCATGTTTTATCATGTTTCTTGTTTTTCTCAGGCTGCTGCCATGGCGACATCTGCAGGCACTGTGTCGGAGGCTGCATTAGAGGATGAAGGAGGGGGGCACTTGTCTCGCAGCTCCTCTGAGGTTTCCAAGCTGAGCTCCAAGAGTGCCAAAGAACGTCGCAATCGCAAGAAGAAATGGCGTCAGAAAGAGCAGGAGAAAGAGAAGGGAGACAGCGAAAAGGTTGTTAAGTCTGAGTCAGATGACGGCAGCAAGAAAAGCACCATTCGTTTCCCAGGAAGCCGGCTGGGGAGGAAGACATCCATCATGAACCAGGTAAAGTCAACCTGTAATACTATACAGTAAATGCAGACGGCTGTTTGACTTAATAGATGCTTCTGAAAACATTATTAGCGATTCCAGGGATTGTTGGATGTTTTAGGTCTTTCAGCATCATACAGTCTTTTCCATGTGACCCAGCTGAAGTACATGAGGCCTCAGATTGTGTCCAGAAGGCATGTTAGATATGTCCTCTCCATGACTCTGGTCTCCTGAACCATAAACATTTTGAAGCTCTTTCTGTTGCTTCACTGGTGTCACCAATGGCTCTCCATGTCTCGCAATGATTAGTCTCTTGTAAGTTCTGGCCAGAGAACAGGCTACATAGGCCTGCATCCAGCTTCAACAGGCAGACCTTACTCTCAAACCATGTTGCCTGCACTTACCTATCAATCCCTTGTACTTTATGAGTTTCCCAAAGTCTTGATCCAAGCGATCTTCCCAAGGTCACCCTTTTCTGATGATTTTTTTTAAATGACCTGGCCCCCTGTTGTGTTATTGCCATCATTCTGCAGGATATCTCTTCGGTCACATTCAGACAGAATCAGGCAAAAATGGCAGTCATCTTATTGAATTTAAATGGGGGCGGTATGTTTAGGTTGCAGCAGTGGGGGCTTGAGGGGATGCTGAAAAGAAAAGCAGAGGTGTGCGGTGGAAAAGTTGAAGCAGAGTGAACTTTTGAAATATGAAAAATATCTCTGAAATATCTCTGGAATCAGGCGCTATTTAGGTGAAGTTCATGGACCACACAATGATAATCTCCCAGTTGTGTCCTTGCTTTGTTTATTTTGTGAACCCAGCTTTGATGTCTGGATCTGGGTACAGTTTATAGCAAGAAGCTTCCTTGAGTTTGTGTCAGTTTGTTTGAGAGAAGGGGAAAGCATACAGCTGTGGTCATGCAAGGTAGACACTGAATGAAGTGCAGGAGTGCTGGAAGCGAGAAAGCCGGTGAATCACAGAAATGTAACATTATTTCCTGATTGTTTCACAGTGCCTATGTTCTAGGCACAAAAAACATTCCCACATGCCCCACACATCCGTCTACACTGCTGCACAGCCCAGCTGCTAATCGCTGCAGTGTCCTATTCTGTCTGAAGGTGGCCTTCCTCTGCGGCTTTCTCTTCCTCCTGGACTTGGAGATGTGTCCCACTGGTGTTGTGTCTTGTCTTGGGTAACACTCTCACTAGCCTTTACTCTGCATTGGACCACCTCCTCTTCTTTTATTGCCACTTTCTTCCAGTCTTCACCTCCATTTCAGCCCAACTCACCTTGACCTCAGTATCAACTTTTCCCACTTTTGAGTCTTGACTCTGGATACTTCGTCAGTCCTCTGGTCCTTGCCACCTCAAATTCCTCCTTCAGAGATCTATGTAGTAGCTGTGGCTTGTTGCTTTGCCCTTCGAGTATGATGCTGCTCTGACTCCTTGGTAGCTCTCCTTGGCTTCAGTGTTTTAGCATGGCACTCAACACCAGGAGTGGATGCAGGATTCTAGACTGTCATTGATTCCTATATGGATTTCAGCTAGCCAGTTCAGTGCAGGTTGATTGAATAGATGTTGCTGTCAAACACCCTGCCTGTGCTTGTCACAGCAATGCTGAAGCCCTTCAGAACATCAGCCGTGTCTTTTGTCAGCACCAGAATCCCTGCAGAATCCATTTATACTGAGTACAGTACAGGAGAACAGTGAGCCTTGTGAGAGTTATATGGTTACTGTCGGGTCCTCCATAAAAGCCCTTATCGGAGGTTGACAATGATCAAGTTTGGGTCTTCTACATTGTGGCTCTACTGACTTTGCAATCATATTCATCACCTGGGAAAACAAGATGAGATGGTGCACCCAGTTATAACTGAAACCATGATCTTGTACCAGTGTGATGTGACAGCTTCAGAGGTGACAGGGGAGTGCTCGACACGTTGTGGTATTCCTAAGATGATGCTCTTCTGGATCAATGTATCAGTTAAAGTATTCTTGTTGAAAAAGTTGCTGAATCTACTGGATACAATGCTGGTGGCTTTAGTGCTCTCCAGACAACTTGCAGCTTCCACAGGTGGAGTTGGTTGGTTGGATAGTTCCTGTAGATCTTGCTTGTGTTGTTGCATGACCCCAGTGATTTGTGGATGATCCTCTTTATATCTCTTAGCTGTAGCTCTAACTTGCTTAATTTCACACTGAGTTAGGGAGGTCAATCAATAGTTTGTACTCTCCCAATTTTCTGAGTCATTCCGGTCATAGTATCTCTAGGAACTAAAAGAAAGGCTTCTTTAGTGTAGAACCTTTTGAATGAGGGGTGAAATTTCTTCAAGAACCTCAAGCAAGTCCAGTTGCCCTCATATAGCTCCTAGAGTCTCTCCTAACGTGCTCTCTTGCTGGATCACAAAAATTGGATTGAGATGATAGTCTTTCTCTTTCTGTGAGCATGTCAGCTTATCATTGTACAACTCCTTGGTTGAAGGGAATTGGCAGTGACTGTGGCTCTCTTCTGAGACCTCCTCTCCTACCTGCTTGTACCAGCATCTTATGGTCTTGAGCTCCTGTCTGATGTTGCCTCCCTGTGGTTACTGGAGAAAGACTACTTGCGTACTGTGATGAGCACAGATTTGCATTTCTTGTCTCACCTCTCTGTGTTGTGTTCCTCCTGCTCCCATCACTTCATTCTTCTCTGGTAGAGAAATCTTAACACATGTGCATCACATGCACATCTGTCTGGATTTCTCATTTTTGCCTTTTTGCCATTATTTGTTTGATAGCTTCAGTCTATGGAACAATGACACACAAAGGAAATTTGAAAGGTTTTGTATACATGTATTTTATTTTTTGTTTTGCTAAACTGTGAAGATGAAGAGTGTGATGAAAACAACCTTAATCACAAATAACAAAGAGCAAAACAACTGGTGTGTGCCAGTTCAAAATATCCCCAAAGCTTGTATTTGGCTGCAGCTGAGTTCAGGTCTTAAATTATGAGTTAACAATATGATAGAATGCTAATCTTAAACAAAAGGAATATAATCTCAATCGTTTGTCCTATAGATTATGTTTACATTACTAAGATGTAATTTTCATGGTATAACAGTGATTGAGCATGATAACAAAATGAGTGATACAACAATCATAAACACATGGTTGGGGAACTCCTATAATAGCCTTGATACTGTATCTATATGTTCCACAAAAGCTCACAATCTGTTTGGTGTGGGGAGAAGTTAAAGTGATACTCCACTTTACATGATAACCCACTCAGTATGTACTCACCACTATGCCGATGTGATGGTGGGTGAAGGTCTTCAGTTCACAATAGGGTTGGTTGTGCCAATGGGCGATCCGATCGTATATTGGTGATTGAAGGGATGAACAACGATAGTTTTTTTCCCTTGGCGATATTACCAGAGGTTGTGGCTAACGCGCAGTTAAGCGAGGGAGGGAGAGACAGACAGGCAGAGAGAGAGAGAGACTGACAGATAGGCAGAGAGAGAGAGAGAGACGGAGAGAGAGCGTGTGCGCGCGCGTGCATATGACGACGAGCTTACTGTGGCTATAATTAATTGATTAACAAGAACAAAGCACCATGAATTCAAACACTTCTGACCCTTAATGCACTGGATTCATACTTTTCCAAATGAGTTCTGTGTCAGAGATGCAGCATAAGGACGGATTTACCTCAAACAGCTGGCAGTAGTGAAATGCGTCTGTCACAGAAGAAAGACGCTAAAATCTCCCGAAGAATCCAACGCGGTGAATAAAAGGTTGTTTTTAAAAAAATAATATATATATAATTCTAACTTGTGATCACTGACTATATTAAGCTGACTGCATCTAACACCGCGACACGCACCGTGCAGCCTTATGATGGAGACGCAGCAACGTCTGACCGCAAAGGAAATAAGTGATCCGTGTCAGCTTAATATCATGACTTTAAAAGCACCGAATTACTTGCCTTAACGAATTTCGTTAGAATAAAATATGAAGAATTGTAAAATATTTCTATGAGGCTGTTCACTCAGTCCAACGAAGATCAAGCTACGTGCGGCTTGTTCAGTCAATATTGTGTTCATTATAATGTTGTTAGTGCTGAAATTACACTTTCTGTCTAAAAAAAATTAATACCTTGATAATACACAACTCTGAGCCTTAAGGCGGAGCAGCCATTCACTACATGATGTGTTGCGAAATGCACACGCATTAATGTGGCGGCTGCGGAGTCGTCGTCGTCGTCGTCACCGTTTTTTTACCACTTACCTCTGTTTCGCTGTAAACATACGGGGGTCTGATTAATAACTGGGAAACAATCAGTCATGTCAATAGACTTGTATGCAAGGCCTCTATTATAGTTCCGAACGGACATGTACATGGATTACAAGTGGATGCCTGTTCCGTTTAGAATTCTTTCTGGAGTCTGCTTGGAGGAACCACTACGCACACGCAGACTAGATTGCTGTCTGTAGTGGAGTATGCAGATGTCTGCACAGAGCCTGTCTACACCCTCTACACCCTTCTAGAGATCATGGGATTTCCCAAACTGAATAAATACAACACATACAAACACAAAACTGCATTAGCTGCATAATATTTGTAGTGATGAGCAAGATGTGCTGTCATGCTGATTTTAGTATCTTTCTACATGTCTAGTGACCAATCAGATTATATCGCTTGTCATGTTGTCCTTGCCTTTATCTGAAATTCTTTACCATTTACTTGGGAATACTCATTTCTTTTTCTCCCTGTTCTCTGGTTTATTCTTGTTAACTCTCTGCCCTGCTTGCCCTGTTCACCTTGTCAGCCCTTTTTATTTACACATCAACTAATTCCTGCTGTTTTTAATAACCCTTCAACTCTCCCTCTCTGCATCTGTCTCTCCCTCCTCAGTCGCTACTCAGCATCCCAGGCTCTCCCTTCATGTCGCGCCACAATAGCCGGAGCAGCATCTTCAGCTTCAAAGGCCGTTCCAAGGACATGGGCTCAGAGAACGAGTTTGCAGACGACGAGCACAGTACAGTGGAGGAGAGCGAAGACCGTCGAGGCTCCTTGTTTATCCCTTACCGCCGCAACAGCTACAGTGGCTACAGCCAAGGCTCGTCACGCATCCACCCCCTAGCACCCCACTCTGGAGGGAAGAGGAACAGCACAGTTGACTGCAATGGCGTGGTGTCTCTCATCGGCCCTGGGCCCGGCAGACGGCTTCTGCCTGAGGTGAAAATAGATAAGGCAGCCACTGATGACAGTGTAAGGACGTCCATGGGACACCAATACAGTTTAGGCATGATGGTGGTGGCCCCGGTTTCTGCAGCTTCTCCTTCACTACCTCCTCCCCTTGGCTCTTGCGACTCTTTTCCCTCAACTCAATAGCTCCCTGTTCCTCCCCTGATTATCTAGATCCTCTCTTATAATTTCATCTTACACTGCCACTTACACGTCCACCCCTTTTCTGCTGCTTCTTTTTTTAACAGCTCGTGAAGGCACTAACCAGCTGAAACGGTTTACTTGACTTTACCAGCATCATCATGATCATTTCACTGATTAATATCTTAACAATTTCACAATATTATATTCGCCTCTCTTAGTTCGTCTGTCACCACAGTAACACATATACAGTCATATTAACAAAACTATCAAAATATTTTTACAGGAAAAAAAAAATCACTCCGTACTTCTGCTTCTTTCATTCATAGGGCCTTTCCACATCCAGCCCCATATCTACAGTACTCTTCTATTACTCTCTGTCTCTTTCTTTCAGTTTCACTCTCTTTTCTCATTTATCCTCTGCTCCAGAGCCACTGGATGGTGCAAGAACAAATCTAAAACTTTCTTCTATAACAATATTTCTCCTCATTCTAGCTAGCATGGTAGACCCTTTAATTCTCAACCAATCTACCTGCTTTTACCTTTTTACTTCTCCTAAAATGTAGCATGGTGAAGCAGCAAATGTTGTCTTGAATTCCCCTCTGTTTCTTGACCAGCATGCCATTGCATGCAGTTTAATGTTGTTCACTTAGGGGTTGTAGTTTAGTTATGTTATGCACAGTACACAATAAAGGGTTTAGACAGTATACTGTAAATTCTCAAACAAAAGCCAGTACTTCAGTGATGACCGCTTATGAAAATATAATAAACAGAAAGCAGGAGAATTAGAAATAAAGACCTGTCTCAGATACTTCTTTGTTTTAATCATAAATACCTGTTTTTCCCTTCAGTTGTGGTAAATTAAAGCAACCATTTGAGAATTTACAGTATGAAAACTGAAGTGTGATGTGTGATATATTGCAGGAAACACTTAAATTGAACAAATAAGATAATTTTGGGGAATCATACATTGTAAATATATTTGATCTGATGCAAAAAGCGTTTTGTCTTTTGAGCAGACTTATGGTATCATATGTCATTTAGATAGCTTAAGAGCATGAGTTTTAATGTGCGATGTTTGCGAGTATGCATTCATGTGAGTACTCTCTCTGACTGACATTGTGTCTATCTCTGAGTACAGACTACAGACGTGGAGATCAAGAAGAAGCATTCTGGCTCTCTCATGGTATCTGTGGATCAGCTCAACTCCTCCTTCAAAGGAAAGGACCGTGCCAACAGTCAGATGAGCGTTGTCACAAACACACTGATAGAGGGTACAGACAAAACACATATTTCCTTTAACATGTTTTCACCCTTCCTTGAATTGCATTTAATTTACACTTGACTGAGATATGTTCACAGTTCAAGCCAGCTGTGCTCTAGATGTTGCACTAAATTTTACAATTGACCCTTCATTAAGTCCCTCCCCCAAACAGTAACTGTCCAGTCATAGTCAAGCGTAACTCGGCACTGCAGGCCTGTCAAGCATCTGGAGGGCGGTGTCTTTTTTGTAGTCTTTCAAAAACCTAAAACACATGAGCAAATATGTGAGGAATGGATTAAACTTTGTCTTTATCTGCTCTAATATAAACTGCAAATGGTAACATGTCCGACTAAAAAGCTTACTACCTGCAGCAGCGTTACCTCCAGACTGATTTGCCAAATACAGGGTTAATTCCCAGGGGTTAAACTGTGATTTGTTATATGGGCTTCGAGGAGGAGGATGTGGGCTGGTGCATAATCAACGTCGGTCAACGACGACACATCTCTCTCTCTCTGTTTTGCTCTCTTTGGTCTGAGTGGGGGTAGCTTAGCTCATATCTGGGCTCTCCTCCTGGGGGGAATGCGATCCAGCTGGTCTGTCTGGGTGACCGTCTCAAGGTCTGCTAAATGCCTGCATTTCCTTTTCCTGACCTTAATTAGTGTATTTTTTTGTTGTCTGTTGTACCAGTGTTTGCTGTTTTGTGTTTTACATATTTTAGTCCATTTTACAGGGTTCTCACTTTAAAATATGTCAGATGGAAACATTAAAAAGTCAGCTGGAGATGGACTTCTTAGCTGACTCAAGGTGGTTAAGCATTTGCTTACATTAGCCAGCTTCACTTTTGAAATCTGCTGGCGTGACTCATTTTAGTCAAGTTCACAGTCATCAGCTAGAAATAATAAGCTGCTTTTCTTTAATTTTCTATGGATTTGAAGACCTAGTATTTCAAAAAAAATGCTGCCAATTTAATTTTGTTAAATCTGACATTATTATCACTGTGAACTGCATAGACACTGAATATAACACATCATATTCTGAAGACCACGCCCACCGGAGGGGAAAATGATCAGTGCCACAATAGGCAACCAAGGGGTGAAATGCTAACAAAATGACTGTAGCTAGCTAAAAACATTTGATTTCAACATGTCTTCTTCTCTAGTGTGGGTGGGACTTAATCTTCAATCTGTCTTGACAGGCGTAATGATACAAACTAAGGAGAGCTGGGTGTCTGGGTGTTACCCACCAGAAAGTTTGTTGTCCTGTAAATTTGGAAAAAAAAAATCCCTGCGTGATTTGGGGACTTCGAACTGTTTTGTTTTTCTCACCCTTTTTGGTTTTATTTCATCTCTGTCTCTACCTGCAGAGTTGGAGGAGTCTCAGAGGAAGTGCCCTCCCTGTTGGTACAAATTTGCCAATGTCTTCCTCATTTGGGAGTGCTTTCCCTTTTGGCTGAAGATCAAACACGTTGTCTACTTGATTGTCATGGACCCGTTTGTTGATCTGGCCATCACCATCTGTATTGTCCTCAACACCCTCTTCATGGCCATGGAGCACTACCCCATGACTGAACACTTTGAGGGGGTCCTGGCAACAGGCAACCTGGTGAGAAACTGCAATTCTTAATTTGTCCTTTCTCATACCACCACCATTTGTCATGGCATATAAATAATAAATCGATTTTTGGGCAATGCTGCAATATATGATATCTTCATATAAACCTGTTCTCTAAAAGATTACCATAAATTCTCAAAATAGTGCAAACATATGATATTCTTATGTAATATGATGCATTGCTGGGGATTAAACTACTCAACAGTATATAAAGTAGCTAAAATTAGCTCAACCATAACCACCTACTGCAGTAAAATGTAACATATACATTAATACAGCAGCAATAGTAATCCAGACCAGAAATACAGTATCATACAGTGGAAACTGCTTATTGTGATCACAGTTCATGATCAGTCATTTATATGGATCTCAAAACTTGGGTCTTGGAACATATGACAAGGTATGGGGGAAAAAAAAGTAGTATGATAATCCAATTTTTTTAAACTTTGCTCTCATAATACTTTGCCTTGCAGTAACCTGTAGACTTCCAACTGCCACCTGAGGCTGCTGCTGTGTGCACACTGACAGGAAATAATCATGACAAGAAAAAGAAAGTAATTTTCTCTCAATGAAAAACGTAGGTTCCTCAAAGCTTCTGACAACCTGCCAGAAACAAACCAATGAGATGTGGCAGCAAAATTATAGTAAACTATATTTTATATACAGTACTGTACTGTATTATAGCATATTTGAATTATACATGATGCCTACAATAATTTAATTTGTACAGTAATCTGAAAAGCATTTGAAACAACTGTACTGTATTGTGAAACAGTCAATAAAATTCATAGTGAACCTGTCCATTTCATTACTTTATATTCATGTAATAAATGTACAAATTAGGATTGCAAATTGTAAGCACTTAATCTAACATTGGTAATACCAACAGTCAATTAATCAATTAAACATAATTACAAAAACTTAAAGATTTTGCATATAGCAAATCAAATGAGTTATTTCTCCCCATCAAAGTTTTATTTCTACAGCCACATATTGCATATTCTTTGACAACATTACATAGCCTATCTAACATATAAAGACGGTGAGGCCTACATGTAACTGAATATCAGATAACTTGTAGAGCATGCTCATAAAAATAATCTCTGCTATATTTCATATTTTATTTGATAGTATATTGATTAAACTTTATGCAGTTGATCAAATTCTTAATGGCCAATTAATCAATTATCCATCGTTATCATCCCTCATACAAATGTCAATTAGACATTAGAATCTGCATAGGCATATGGCATATGGACAAAATAATTTTTAAGCATTAAGTAGTTTTGACTAAATATCTCAGTATCGACAACACAGCCCTACTTTGCAAGTTTTAATGCCTGCAGGAACCACATTATCTCTCTCAGCAGTTACAGAAGCAGTGCAGATTCAGTTTGCCCCACGTACATAACCTTAAACCAATGCATCAATGCATGTGCACTTAAGAATACACACACGCTTAGTATATATAGGACTCTGATGCTGTCTCATTAAAGATTTATTTCCATTTTAATGTAGCCAGCCAGCCTGCTCCCCAAACTCTCATCATCCCCACTCTGCTGGTCACTCTCCTGCTTCCGTTGCATCCTGCTTACCTCAACTCTACTAAACTCTGTGTAACTCTCTCTCTCTCCTGTATACACACAAACACACACAAAAGCGGTCATAAAAATAAGGCCTGCCACTGATCGGTCCAGCGTTAGTTTGGCAGAGTACATATTAACCAAATGTACAGCAGACATTTTGATTTGTCTCTATTCTGCCCTTGCTGTCAGATACCACTGTAGCACAGCTGTCTGAGGGCAGCGGTATTGGCACAGTGTCAGTACTAAGACAGGAAATGAGGTCATAGGGATTGGCATTTTGTCAGGAGTGAAACAGGAACTGAAGTCAGAGGAATCGGCGTGATGGATGGTGCAGTATGAATCATTGGCTGTTCTCTGCAGCACTGATTGGGCACATGATTAGCTGTTGTTTGGACGATTCAGGAACGGCTGAGAATACTACAACTCTGTACAGGTTCTGCTGGAACATGGTTCTTTGACCTTGGCCTGTCAGAAGTTTCCTCCTCACTCTAAGCAAGTCCCAATCCATTTTTAATCAGCACTATATCCAATAAAATGCAATGCAAGCAAGCCATTTTTTTCTTCTGCACGCAATTTTCCCTTGAGACTTTCAGAATGAGGAAAGCATTTGAAAATCTGTTGTTTTTTTATATTTGTAGTGCCATTATAACATTATCATTGGAGCTTTTTTTTTAACAGTGATTTGAAAGATTGAACATTTTTTGTCAAATTGTAAGCCACAGCCTACTGAAACAAAACTGTAATCATCTGTTACCTCTTTGATGGATTGATTTCTTGCAAAGTTCAAACAATTCATTACATTTCCTTTCATTACAAAATTACAGTTTATTTCACTACTCTGCTTTAAACAGAAAATTCTGCCCTCTTTCCAAAGCTCTACAAATGAAATCTGCTACAAAAAAGGTTCCCTCCTTAAAGCACAACTCAAGTTTTTAATGATCATCCAGCCAAAAGAAATCAACATATATGGATCACATTTTAGTAAAAATAAAAAAAAAATCCCTTATGTCCTTACAGGCAGGACACCTAAACAGAAAGTTGAACCTCATTCTCAATTTCACTGAGCTCTGACAACAATGTCTGTCCTCCTCTGGAGTGTCATTAAACCTGCTGGTCTGTAGGGCTAATGGTAATGTTCCTGAACATAACACAGGAGAATTTTTGTCTTTGCATATTGCATAAGATTCTACACTATAGTTATTCTTTATGAGACAGTCATTTTTGTTTATACCATATATGAACAGACCATTTTTCTCTATACATGAGAAAGATTTTGCTTTAATCTAAATTTACAGTGACTGTTTGGGCCTACAGGTTTTCACAGGTATCTTTGCCGGGGAGATGTTTGCCAAGCTGATAGCCATGGATCCCTACTACTACTTCCAGGAAGGCTGGAACTGCTTTGATGGCTTCATTGTGACTCTGAGTTTAGTTGAACTGGGACTGGCTGATGTGGAGGGTCTGTCAGTGCTCAGGTCATTCCGATTGGTAAGTGGAAGAAAGTAGAGACAGGGATGTTCACGTTTGTTTTACCCTTCTTGCTGTCATATACAGGCTGTAGGGCTGAAAAAATGCTTTTAAAAATATTTATCTTTTAACTCTTAAACTTTGCATAATGCTGATTTCCACTGTTTTTTTCATTGTTATCATCAAATTAAGTCTTTAAACTCCAAATTAAGGCTGAGTTTAAACCTTTAAAGAGACTCTGTGACTAGTAAACCATCATGAGATTGTGTATCCAACAAATCTAATGTTTATTTGATTAAACTGTAACCATCATAATGTCTGTTTTTGTGCCTGTGCCAGCCCAGAGCAAATGGCATGCACATTAGTGCATTTGCTTCACATGACCTTTAAAATTAAGTTAAGGACAGATTCACACCTGAAGGTTCGGTTCTGGAAGTGAACCAGTGTGAGGATGATAAATGGTCTGAAAAAACACAAGTCATGTGGTAGAAATGTTATTAAATTATTGGTCCAACAGCTAGTAGATAAAAAGACAACAAATGGTCTAATTTCTGCCTGGATATAGTACATCATAGAGCACCGTCAGGCTGTGTTCATGTTGATGTTGATCTGGAGTGCATATCAGAGGACTTTAGAGGACCACACATATAAACGACTTCTGAGACAGCAGATATTAAATAATTTGATAATGCAGGTATTTCTCACTTTGTCGTGAGTCCAGGTTTTTCCCCTGCCAGTCCACATTTTGGCACCAAACGTGCAGTTCACCAGTCACCAACAGAGGAAGAGAAGATATTTTTTTAACCAATGAAATCACACCAACAGTATGCTTCTCTGATTAGTTCGAATGGTGTTCACGCCGAAAATGAACTGTTCCAGAGTTCACTTGACAGTGGTCCGAGACGACCCGTTTGACGCGAACCACAGAGAAAACTTTACTACGAAACACTGCAACAGATTACTAAATGTATTATCTTTTCACAATGTCATCATTTATTTGCAGCAAATGTTGCTGCTACCCACTGTGGCTAACATTAGCAGTGCTAGCACCAGCAGCCTGGTTTCCTTGCTAGTTAACGTCCACATACATGTGTTGAATGTGGTTACGCATGGCTCTGGTTGAGTGGTTTTATGTCGTCCTGACAAAGCCTACATTCAACCTCATTTCTATTTTCTTGGCCAAAATACTTTCAAACAGCACTGGTTTTATGTTGGTGGGTGGCTGCGTAACATCTTACAGGCAACAGTTACACTGGCACTGTACATAAAAGTACATAAAATACTAATAAATAGTTTAACCAACTTGTATTTCTGGTGCTGACTAGCAAAGGTAGCAACGTTGAATCATTTAGTCAACTAATCACACTCATCCCTAGTGTGAACCTGCCCTAAAATAATATGAGTCAGTTCAAATCCAACCACTTTTAGATCACTGTCCTAATATGAATAACTGTGTAATAATCCTGTTTCCTGGTTCTCTTGTAGTTAAGAGTGTTCAAACTAGCCAAATCGTGGCCTACCCTGAACATGCTGATCAAGATCATCGGTAACTCTGTGGGAGCTCTGGGTAATCTGACCCTGGTGCTGGCCATCATTGTCTTCATCTTCGCTGTGGTGGGCATGCAGCTGTTTGGCAAAAGCTACAAGGACTGTGTGTGTAAGATCGCCCAGGACTGTGAACTGCCCCGCTGGCACATGAACGACTTCTTCCACTCCTTCCTGATTGTGTTCAGAGTGTTGTGTGGTGAGTGGATTGAGACCATGTGGGACTGTATGGAGGTGGCAGGACAGACCATGTGCCTCACCGTCTTCATGATGGTCATGGTCATCGGAAACTTGGTGGTAAGAAAAGATGAAGATTACATAGTGTGCCAGTGAACTGTCCATTTATTGTGAGTAGACTGGCTCCAGCTTTTGTGGTGTTTGTTTTATCCAAGGTGCTGAACCTGTTCCTGGCCTTGCTGCTGAGCTCTTTCAGTGCAGACAACCTCGCTGCCACAGATGATGATGGCGAACCCAACAACCTCCAGCTTGCGGTTGCCCGCATTAAAACAGGGATTGCCTGGATCAAAGTTAACATGCGGATCTTTGTAGCCACGGTGCTAAAAAAGGTACCATATAATTAAACATCTCTACGCATAACCAATTTTTGGTTGTTTAATAACTGAAACTTTTGTCATATGAATGTGTGTTTTCATCAGACAGCTCTGATTTTGTTTCTTCTCTGTTTTTGACAAGCAGCCCATAGAGGATGAACAGAAGCCTCTGGACGAAATGTATGAGAAGAAGCTCAACTGCATCGCAAACCACACAGTGGACATCAACCGTGAACTGGACTATGCTAAAAATGGCAATGGTACCACCAGCGGCATCGGGAGCAGTGTGGGAAAGTATATGATTGATGACGACTACATGTCCTTCATCCACAACCCCAACCTCACTGTTTGTGTTCCTATCGCTGTCGGTGAGTCGGACTTTGAAAACCTCAACACAGAAGACTTCAGCAGTGAATCAGATGTGGAGAACAGTAAAGATGTGAGTAACAAGAACTGGTAAGAGTGTGAGAATGGAAGAGATGTTTGCAGAGAGATGGCAGCGGTGATGTCCCTGATAGGGCTGTTGCAGTGGCAAAATGTCCCTGCAGTTATCTAGGTTGGCTAATAAGCATGGTATGCAGTATTAGCATGAACAGAAAAAGAAGCGATCCGCACACCAAACGAGCTCCCGTATGCAATTTTATTAGCATGACATTTCAAGCACAATGCTCTTCCTCAGACTGCTAATCATTAGAGTAGAGTCGCCATCTTAAATACCCACAATGCAAGAATTACACCACGTGATGCATTTCCTATAGCAGGTAAATACTTCTGCTATTCGGGGAATGTATGCGATCATGTATAAAGAAAATATACATCTAGAGGTAAATACATAGAAAAATATATACAAAATATGTGGACAAAATCCATATAAAGAGTATTTGAATATACATATAGAGCTGCAATATCCCA
>JAJHUR010093683.1:26064-38264 GCA_027495735.1 Lutjanus campechanus | reverse complement strand
GACATACTGGTCCTTTAGTACCTCAACTTCTGAAAAACAGGCATTGGCCAGCTAACCACAGAGAATCAGGTTGGTGAAATTCCCAAAAGCAATATTTTTATCTAAGCTTTATACTTTAGAGGACAATAAAGCCTGATGTCCTACCTTCTCCTCACATAGTTTAAACCAAAATTTCACTTTGCTGACACATAAGAAAGATTTTGACCTTGATTAGATATTTAATTCCACCTCTTCTCTTCACACTGATTTAATCTATGTACGTTGTTTTCCTAGAACACAGCAAAATATTTGCAAAAACTGTATTTTTTTATTTTCTTTGCAAGTTGTATTTATTCATTAAAATGTTAAATTATGCGCTTTGTTAATTAGTATTTTGACTCTGACCTCCACCATGAAATGAATGCCTGTAAAAGAACTACTAACACTAACACAAAAGAACTGAATTAATTAATGTGAGTTTTAACTGTTAATGTAAAGCCTGAGTGTTTGTCATCCCATGATGATAAAAATGCTGTTTCATAGGCATTTAAAACTTCAGAGTTCTCAGGGAAATATTAAATACTCTTTGTTTTTAAGTATGGAAATGGTCACATTAGGATTAAATGCTCAAAATCATCCATCAGTAAATTTAATCTACAAATACTTGATAAAGTAAAATATTAAATGTTTTGGCCTAAATCTAATGAATGATAAAATAAAGTTCCTGCTTAACAAAAAGAGGAGACTTATACAAATTTCTAATTGTTTGATGCCAATGTAGTGTACGGTTTCAACACTGGTGGGCGCTCCTACTCTTCCTAACGAAGCATCATTACTGCCGAACCTCATGTTTGGTGTGTGAGCTCTCAGTCAGATCCCCATAAGGTCACGTGTTCTATTACAAATACACATTGAGGGAAAACAGCTTTATTAGATGCTTTATAGGATACTGGATAGAAATGGAGACACACACTAAGATTTTTCCCAAAGGCTTTAGATTTTGTTTTGTACCTCTTAATAATTTGTTCAAGTTTCAATCTCACAAATACCAAAAATACATAAAGAACTATGAGAATATTTATTTTTTATTTATTATGCATTTATTTATTAAATCATTTTAGGCACCTAACATGCACATTCATTTTTTTTTATATTCTATGTCTCTGTACAGAAAAGATAAACATCCACCGTTCCTCACTGGCTTGTGTTTCATTATTTTGTAGAAAAACTGTGCACAGCAATGAGAGCAAAAATACTGCTGCTATAATATTGTAATCATAATTCTCAGGAAAAAATATGTAATTTGTTTTTCATATTTATTACATCCCTTTTGATTTGGTTTCATGTTTTCAGAAGCCCTCAAATTCAGAGTGTAGAATCACAATAACTAAATCAATGTTAATAATTAGTTAAAATATTGTAAAAATAAGATTTTTTTTCTTTCTTTCCATGACAGCATTAAAGTATGCTCTGTGTGAATTATAAAAATGCTGTCATGGGACTATGAATTAATCTTTTTTTTTCTCTCACTCTGTTACTCTTTCTTTCTCTTTTTGTTGTAATATCTTAAATATAAATAACTCCCAAAATTATTGTATCATTTAAATGATTCTTAAAATTGTTATTAAATATATAGATATAAATATTATTTTGGAAATATTTTTTATTTACTTGGTACTAAAATTCACAATAATATGTCATCTAATAAATTAATCTAATGTATTCTTGCTTCAATTTTTCTTATTACATTCAGTATTTTACTGAGCGTAATAAATAAGAATATTATTTCATTTTTAAAGAACATAGATAAAATATAAAATATTAGTGTTATTTAATAAATTGTATCAGGGTTACCTTGAAGCTTATATTCATCTGCAGTCACAATTTATCACGTTTATTTTTTCTAATAAAATATTATCTATAATGTGGAAGTTATTTGTGGTGGCTATTATATAATAATAATATATTATATTGTAATGATATAATTTCAAATGTCAAACATTTTCAATTTAGTATAAAATAAAAAAGAATTAAACAGAATAATGTGACAATGTAATTTAACCTGGACTAAAAATTTCTAAAGGTTTGTTTCTCTCATACACTGTGACACTGTACCACAACATTTAATGTACAAATGGGTAGAATCATTTTATTAGTGTAGATACATTTTTAGTAATTTAATACAGATATTTAAGATATACAAATATATACAATATGTAATGTGAATAAAATCAAAATGTATTAAGTAGTGTAGAAATTAAATGATTTATAAATTATAATGGCAAATATATTTACTTTATTAAAGAAATTAAAGCAAGGATGAAAATGATGAACTCAATGTTGAAAATTAAAAAAAAATACTGAAATAGATATTTAAGCTATTTATTTCTTCATATCACAGTTCAGTAATACAAATCTGTTTTTCTATAAAAAAAAATTTAATAGAACATGTTGCAACATTTTAAAAAGCAGCACATTCATTTTGTTCAACGTGTCGTTAGTGACCAATGCAAATAGAAATAAATAAGAAAATTAATAAATAGAATTTGTAAGATTAAAAAATAGAAGAAAAATTGTTTGAGTATGTAAATTTTTAGTTCGCAGATGATTTTAGACCACGCAAATTTTTTACACAGGTGACATAAAAACCAGCTCATTTTTAAACCTGGTGCTCATAACATGAAGTGTTAAGAGTTAAAGTGGAGGAAGCCCCGCTGGGGGTCGCTGTGACCTCGCCAACAGAACCAGAATGTAGGGCGCAGTTGAGGTTTTTCTCACTGGTGACGACATGTCGTCTGCCTGGTGACGTGGTGGCGAGGGGGCGTGGCCTCGGACGTGAACTCTAGATGAACCCGTTTTGATGTTGGGCGGGGTATGCTCAGAAATGTTATGACACAGGGCCAGTAACAGAGATATTTTGGGGTTATGCATTTTTTTCGTAACTTGATCGCCCCCCACCTACCCATCTCACACACACACACACACATCGAGAGCCTGCAGCGGCAGTCTGACCGAACAGTGACCCTGCGTATCAGGGTCAGAAGTGTAGAACACGTCGTGTGTCATATTAACAGTGGTTGTCGGGGTAAGTTTGGTAAGCTCACTCCTCCTCCTTCTTCCAATCACAGGGATAGGTTCTGAGGCATATCGGCCAAATTCGACGATGATAATGGACACATGAACTTTTGGTGAACTCTGTTTTTCCTCAACGAGAGGGCAGCGAGGGCAGGTGGAGTTCAGTGGGTCTTACTTAATTGTTTTTTTTATTTTTTCAATCTCATTCCCCAGGCTTGATCACTGGTTTACCCACAAACTAGTGAACCTCCCTACGCTAGACACTGTCGGCTGAAACTGGATGATGCACTGCGATGCTGGGGCTTCTGGGACATTGCAACTTAGCCTAACATACATGTTTGATGTACTTAAGTGGGGTTTTCAGATTTCTGTACTTTACTCTTTACTTTATTTTTCTGACAATGTTTTATTCCCTACATTTTAACATAGATATCTGTACTTTCTAATCCTTACATTTTATAAACTGCCTTGTTACTTTAATTTAAATGTACTTGAAGGGAATGATTGCTTATTTTTATTTTGCATCACTGCGCTTCTTCCGAACATCAAGACTGATTTCAGCCTAAATGGATGGGGAAAAACACATTTCCTTGGTGTATCTATTAGTTCATATTGCATGTGACAGACGTAACGAGACAAAAAATTATGTAAAAGACATAACAAGACCAAAATAAAGTAAAAGACAAGACTAAAAAGACATAAAACGACTTAAAAAACATAAGATGAAAAATGGCAAAAAAGATGAAAAAAGATGTACCAAGATGAAAAAGACGTAACAAGACAATAAAGACTTAACAAGAAGAAGAAGTGTCAATAAAAATTATGAAAAAGAGTACCATGATGAAAAAAGGCAACAAGACAAAAACTGACTTAAAAGACATAACAAGAAGAAAAATGACGCCAAAGACGCAACTAGACCAAAACACTGCAAAAGAAATAAGACAAAAAGACGTAAAACAACTTAAAAGACATAACAAGAGGGAAAATTACACAAAAAATGAAAAAAGTTGCAACAAGATGAAAAACAACATAAAAGCCATAACAAGATGAAAAATGATGGAAAAGACCTAATGACAAAAATGACATAAAAGACTAAAAAGACATACGATGAAAAACCTCATAAAAGGCACAATAAGATGAAATAGAATGCAGAGAAACTGAAAGTAAAGACATTGAATCAGTACTTCTACTTTTACCACAGTCGTTTTTTACGTGAGTATGTGTACTTCTACTTGAGTAAAGACTGCGTGTACTTTTGCCACCTCTATTTTACACATGGGAGTGTGGACAAAGCTACACTGCCGCATCAGCAACCACTTTTCCCACCTTTTTCTTGACCTCTCACGTGCACTTTAAAAGACCCTTTCCCTGTTCGTGGGACAACTTAGAAGTTCAAGAATGATACCCTCAACTTGGTCATTATAAGACTTTCATGAAGCTAGTTGAGATGAGTAATAAATGGACAGAAGAGCACTCAGGCCTGAACTTCTGAGCTTTTCAGCTGCCAAGCGTATGAAATATTTACTTTGTGCACTGGTGTCACGGATTCTTAATGTTTTTGCAAAAAACTGCTTGAGCCACAGTCAAATCAAAATGGTGGCATCGACAGGAACCTGTGAAAGTCTGAGTGTCCTTGCATGAATAGCACTTGGATCTTGTGTTAATAATACATGTGTCACTCCGAAGAGGTGCGACATCTGGGAAGCAAGACAAGTTATGGGGGAAAAAAAGCAGAGTGCTTGAGTCGCGGTATAAAACAGGATGCACTGCGACAAAAAGTCTGCCATAACAAAGGTTAAAATACAAGACAGTGTCATGCCAAAGTTAGACTTTAGCCTAGTTTCTTTAGATGAAAAGGTCATGTGGAGAGTTTGTTTGGTTGCTGTAAGAAATGGAACTCCTACGGAAAATTGAGCTCCATTTTTGTCACCCAAGGCTGTGTGACATGCAGAGGGTTTTTCTTCTTCTTCATTGGCCCTATCTGGGAAGCACGGTTGTGTAATGCTTCTTCTGACTGAATGAATAATTAAGTCTGGGTAGCCTATAGCTGGGGCTCCCTGGGCTGTGTTGTGCAAGCTGGCCAGATGCTATTGCACAGAGAGTTCTGTTTTGGCCAAATGGGTCACGCTTCAGTCATCTTTGACGCTGGAGGTTTTCTTCGAACAACGCTCTTCCCGCTCTCTTTGATCCTGAAACATCATACACTTACTCTGGATTTGTAATTCTGATGGTCTTTTTGACCTTTAACATTGCAACTAGTTCTGCTTCAAGTCTTGAGAGTTAATGATGCTTCTGTCACATTTTACACCTTTTCAGATGCATTTGGCTGGTTTTCAAACTCAGTGAAAAGAATACTAATTGCTGCTTGTCATTTTCAATTCTCAGATGCGTACATAAAAATTTATTTACATATATTTTGTTGCTATATTTTTCTCTGGAGGCATATAAACCAAAAACAAACTCAAAAAGTTTTGAGCCCCAACTTTTGAAATAAACTAAAGAACAGTTTTGCCAACCTAAACTCTTTAGTTGAGATAATTAACTTTCCTTCTTTAGATAAATTTGAATGGAGATGATGATGCTAGCTAGCTAGCTAACATTGCTAATGGTTATCTAAGAAACTCAGGTAATTATCAAAATGCTCAAAAACCCTACACACAAAACAAATGGTAAATACTATTAAGAATAGGCACCAAGCTGACTGGAAGGTGTAGCAACTAATTACTAACTTTATAGCTTAAGGGTTTAGACACTGAGGTGATTATACACAAAACAAACAGCAAATATTAACAATATATACTAAGCTAACAGTGAAAAAAAGAAAGAAACTGATCTAACTTAAGGATAAAACATTACAAAGTTAAAGGTAAAGGTAAAGTTACTATTCACAGGAAATGAATAGATGTGCAACTTATAAAATGGATATACGTCACACTACACTGTGAAAGTTGCAAGTGGAGAGGAAAGAAAGGTAAGAGAGGAGCTACCAGGAAGTGAGAGCATTAGAAAAAAAGACCATTGCCTTGAAATATTTATTATTTTGTTCTCATTAAAGTGTAGGAATGTAGCTTACATTTTTCTTGAAAAAACATGGTTACCTAATTTAAATTTATTTCTCTGTTCCTGCAGCTCTGCTCTCAAGAACTTTCAGGACTCTCTTCTCTCTGTTTCTACCACAAAGTTTAGTCCTGTGTCACTGCTTTAATTGTGCTCTGACCATCACCATCACCCACCCCAAGCAGCCGCCCGCGATGTACCTCCACCCTCATCCGTCCCCTCTGTTCGCAGATCAGAGATTACAAGCCCATCTGTATCACCAGAGCCAGGCCACACTAAGCCGATGGGAGCCCTGCTCAGCAAGGCACCGCCGCAATTGTTAACCCTGATTAACTTGATGTGGCGTTCAGTAGAGGGAGCAGTGTGAAAATCAAGCCAGTGCCGTGACCCAGTGCCCTGCCGCTGAACCGAGGGGGAATTGGGCAAACTCGGGGAGGGTGGATGAGAACGGGAGCCAGGAAAAAAAGAGACAGGAATGGAAACGGAATAAAAAGAGAGACAGAGTGATGGCACAGAGATTAAGGCGGCTTGGAGCTTCTACCAAAGATTGCACGGGAGGAACGGATATATGCACATAAATATTCTGTTTCAGAGCAGTGAAAACAGGGTGTCAGTTACGATATGGGCTCCAGCAATAAAACATAAATTGGTGTGACTTTCAGTGCCACTGTGATGGCCTTCTGTAGAGCTGTACAAGAACAGAGGCCATTAAAGATTCAGTTATAACCACTACAGTGAGATCATCATTGCACACAGAAGACAGAGTAGATGTTTGCTGCATAGCATGAACTGGAGCATAGTTTAAAGATGGGAAATATGGAAATGCATGCACAGATGTAGTCTTTTCTTTTAAAATGGCATTATAGTCATCTCACAATTGTTCTGGCATATTTCCATATGCAGCGTTAAATAATTGAATACATTGAAATTCCTTGTCAGATGACTTTTGAACTGTTTATATCAGCACGGACTTGTTATAAACCCTCTTTATTAAATAATTGCTGTGCCATGGATAATGCTCTATTATATGCTTTTCAGCGTGATGGCCTTTGTGTGAGTCCTCACAGACGAGGCTGGAATGATGACCGTTTGCACATAACGATGCATTTATAAGTCCAGTTCTGTACCTAGAAATGCATCGCTGCCAATGACTCAGTTTTAAAGGTCAAGTTAGACCATATGTCAACAGTGATGCCAGCTTTGATATTTTGGTTATGACATATTGCTGGACCCAGCTGGCAGGAAACCATGAGGCATGTTGCCTGGCAGGATTTCATCTTGTCTGTTTGAATTCCAGCTTTATGTAAAAATGCTGAAAATAGAATATTGGCCAGTGTGTTTTAACATAATGGTGTTTAATCTAGGAGCTCTGTTGCGCTTGACTGAGTAAATGTTTTTTTTTAGCACATATGGGTAATTTTAGGGATTCACCCAAATCCCATTAAGTTATTTAGGAAAGCACATATAATGCAGTGGAAACAGATATTTTTTCTGTCCAAAGTTGCTCCTTATTATTCAGAAAAAGTCCGCTCCATGATGACTTTGGTTGCATCTACCGTCATCAACTGTCAACAACCCTTCAACTGAAGGATATTTTTATATACTCGTATGTCGTTACTATAGAGTTTCTATTTCCAGTGTAAAACAGATATAGATTTTTATATCTTTATAAATCTTTCAATTTCCTTTTTTCAGTCTCTAATTTTGCAATGATCCCTACTTAAAGGAAAGGTGGTGGTGGGCTTTAGACAGTTTTATTTTTAGGCTTCATATGCATAATAATTACATTGCTATTGAATATTAGGTCAGAAAAAAACATTTGCCCAATTTAACATCATTTTCCAGGATAAACCATGCCCACATCTGGTCTTATACAGAAACCGAGACAGATAATTTTGTTGGTTGAACAAATACAGATACAAATAATGACATCTCCATTATAAAGGTGTAAGGACATGCATGGCATGAAGGAAGTTTTCATTTCAGGTTTTGCAGAGTGATCACACTGCTCAATGAAAGAATAATAAATATATAATGGATACAAATGTGCCGAACACGGCCGTGTGGTTTCAGTACGCCATGTCCACAGTCACATGAAGTTAGACGACTGAGTGACCCAGTGACATTTTCTCCCTGATTAACCCTCAGCTGCTCCGTGCAGCTGTGTTTGTCAAAAGTGTGAACAAACGTGACGTGCGAACGAATGTGACCGCAAACTGCAGCGGTTTGTTCTCCATCCATATCTGTTGTTGTATCTTAACCACTCGAAGAAGGGTTAGATTGTAACACTACAAATTTATTAACATTTTATGTAAAATTATTGGGGGTGACATGTCTACTGTTCTCACCACCAAATTGCACCAATGAATGAACCTTTTTCATTGCAGCCATTTTGACATGAGATCGTGAGGGGAACACAGGCGTTACACTAAATGCAACTAGACCTTAATCAGTATCATTGGTAACACCTGTGTCTACCCTAATATTTCATATTAATATGGCTAAACAGCTCTATTTAGACAGTATATTAGCTAATAAACTAAGTAGAGCCTGACTGATATATCAGCAGACCAGTATAACCAGCCTGATACTGGTCTCTATCTGTATCACTACATATGTTCTCAGATATGATCCAGAACATAATGCAGATTTTCTTTTATTTATAGGCAGCAATATATGTACAATATATTTGATCTTTTTTCTTGATTCAAGTTTAATATTTTGTTCTGTATGTGATTTTTAAAATTCATAATATTTATGTTTATTAAAATATACTGTTTATTGTTTCAGTGCCCTGGTGTCATTTTGGAAAATACATGTTATTGTTAAACTGTGTTTGATAGCCACATGTGAGAGATCATTGCAAAAAAGTGGTTATTTATTTCTATATTGTTTATATTATTGTATTATATTCTGTATAAAGAATATATCGGGGAAAGAAATTCTCCTTAATATTGGCAAAAAAGGCCCTAAAGCTAAGCATTTCTTTTCAGTCTATTCCTATTTCAAATTAAAAGCCCAATTTTGATAAATGCATTTTAGGTTTTTCAATTAGACACAAATGAGACTTTGAAATTTTTCATTCTTGATTTGTTTGCAATATACTGACAGTGGGATTAGGCGCACCGAGTTTCAATATGAAGCTGCATTAGACTGAATCATGTTGCATTTGTACTGACTTTAGAAAATTTAAATATGCAAAAAAGTAAGAATATTTACCCAAAATCTATGAATCATACATGTGCCAAAGAGTGTTAACTGACAGCAAATTTTGATTTAGTTTAGTCAGTCTTTTGGCTATAATTTTATTCAATTTGAGTATTTTAGGCATCTGAATTGTTTTAATCATCATAAATTACTTTTTATTCAGTTATTGTCTTGCTTTTGTCAGTGAAAAAAATATTTGTCAAAGAAATTAACACTGGTTCTAAAAGAAAACAACTAAAAATATGCTTTAAAACCCTCTTATTTACACATACTAACACTATTTTTGCAGGGGTGTAAAGATTCCTCAGTGGAAACATAGACGTCTGTGGGGCGGGGATGTTGTTATGTATTAGGACGCTTTAAGAAAATAATACCCTTGTGCGTTCAGTCGCAGTGACACCCCCAAACAAATGCAGAGATAATAACATGTTGAACCAACAACCCCCGACAGGCCCCTCCCTCCCTCAGCTCCTGGTCATTTCTCCTTTGACCTAATAATTAAGCTGCTTTTGGCATTTTAAGTTGAGAAGCAGCTTTACCAACCTGCAGTGACAAATCTCTCTCAACTGAACCACTGCTTTGTGGAGGTTGCCTCTGTCTTACTCACAGTGCGTGGGTGCTTCTGAGCTCCCTCGTTAAACTCCAGAATCTTTTATCATCCCACTGAGAAAGTAATCCCGCTCAGCCAGTAATCATAAACAGCCAAATGCTGAGCATGTTTCCTAAGCTGACCTCTTTGATTCAGTGTCATGAATGTGGGAAATTTTAATGAGTAAAAAATTGCTGCTTTGACTGCATGTGAGTGACGGTCAGCGCCTGTATCTAAATGGAAAGTCATTAAAACTGGAGTAAAGACAGAGAAAAGTGTGGGGAAGATGTTCTGTAACAACGTGTTGACACGTTTGAACATCCAGAGTGTGAATAATGCAAATTTAAAGGACAACACCAGTGATTTAAGATATTCAGCCCATTTCATTTCACATCAAATATCCCTCTTATGATGGCGAACCATTAAAATGTCTTTATTGTTATGTGGTACTGCAGATTAATGAATGAAACTGAAACTTTGCAGCAAAGTTTACAAAACAGTCTGCATGAATGTTAACAGAATGGACAGAGGCTCATGGGCCTTAAAGCGATACTCCACCCAAAAAGGAAAATTCACTCAATATCTACTCACCCGTATGCTGGTGAGAGGATGGGTGAAGACCCCCAGTTCACAAAACACTCCCGGAGTCTCAGTGGAAAACAATGTTGCAGCTAAATCCAGTACAATTAGAGTGAATGGTGACCCAGTTTAAAATGTAACAAAAAGAACACAAAACAAACACAAAATGTCTCTATCCTGCTCGTGTGGTGTAATCCAAGTGTCCGTGAGCCACGACATTAAAATTTAACTGCAAAAGATGCCATTTACATCATGTTTTTAGCCTAAATGTCAACTGTAGCCTCCCAGATAGCATGTAAACATAGTGTTGATGTATCGCGAGACTTCATATACCTCTTAATGGATGCACGTGTGAAAATATCGCAAGATCTCTTGTGCACCCGGCTTGAGTCTGAGAGGCTACAGTTGACATTTCGGCTAAAAACATGGTGTAAATGGCATCTTTTGCGGTTAAATTTTAATGTTGTGGCTCACGGACACTTGGATTACACCACATGAGCAGGATGGAGACTTTTTCTGTTTGTTTTGTGTTCTTTTTTTTACGTTTTAAACTGGGTCACCATTCACTCTAATTGTACTGGATTTAGCTACAACACTGTTTTCCACTGAGACTCCGGGAGTATTTTGTGAACTGGAGATCTTCATCCATCCTCTCATCAGCACACGGGTGAGTAGATATTGAGGGAATCATCCTTTTTGGGTGGAGTATCGCTTTAAAACGAAAAGATGAACTACTGCAACCCTGTCTCCTAGAAATTAAATTTGTAGATTACTATATTGTTTTCATAATTATGTTGTGGTGACGATGTAATTCCTACCTGGATCATGTTCACAGACAACAATTCATTGAAACAATATAACACACTGAATTCTTAGGTGGATGGCAGCGGTACAAACAGGACTTTAACACCACAGATCGGGGTCTGTGTCCAGACTCCTGCAACAAACGCACTTTGGTTAAGGTTAGGGTTAAGGTTATTTTTGAAACTTTCCTCATTATGTTATGTATTTTGATCACCATTACATTTCCGTATTTGCGGTTGCAAATTAATTGTATATAAACATATTTACTAGGAGATAGGTCTGACTATACTACTCAGTTATAACAAGCTGTTTCAGATACAAAATGACTGAAATAGAAAAAGGAAATGTTATATGAAATTCCTATTTAGGTAATGTATCTTGGGCATTCGTGTCAAGTATGTTTGGACACATTTCTTCATTATTCTGCAATCTTAACTTTAACTCAGCTTGTTTGGTCAGGTGAGAACAGTCAGATGTCCTTAAAGTAAAAACCACAAAAACAGCCTGAAAATACAAGGGTCAGCCCTCTGCAAACTGCACTGTAGTTCATTAGAAGCGAGAAATTAACCTGAACCAACTACAAGAAACAACTAAACCCTGGGTATATGAAGGCAGGAGTTGATATCCTTTAGGCCAGGGGTTTTCAAACTGAAGTCTGTGGGCTTACAAGCCCACCAAAAGGAGAAATATAATATGATGTGATTGGCTGTAATTTATAGTGATCCTAATTTGATCATTGGTCGACTATACAGCCTTTATTATCTTCAAACCTAAAAATAACTCAGACAAAACCTCTAATGTTCATCTATTGTAAGGATCCTCAACATGAAAAGGTTTGTTGATCTCGCTTGGATAGACTGGAATAGCACAATTATCCTCAATCCGGGGTATTTCTCAAACTTCATTTGTT
>JAJHUR010093683.1:0-26044 GCA_027495735.1 Lutjanus campechanus | reverse complement strand
TTTTTTTTTTTTTTTTTTTTTTTTTTTTTTTTTTTTTTAGCGGTAATTCCGAATTTCTGAGCTGACGTTGCCCAGAGATCAGATTCCTTTTGACCTGTAAGTGTGATCACACCCTGTGCTCAACAACAAACAGTCAAGGACATCCTCCTCCAAATGTCTTGTGAGGGCTTTGTCGATGCAATTTTTGGACAGGGGATTTCTCAGCCTGTTCTGGGTTAGACGGGGCGGACATTAAGGGAAACAGACAGGAGGGCGGCGGGGGGAGGTGGAGAATGTGTGAGGCAGGAGCCAGCAAGGAGGCTTGAGGAGGAATCTTGCAGAAAGGAGGGTCCTGAGACGTACTAGCATTACAGAGCAGTGACCCAGGATTAAGCGCGGTGGACAGTAGCAGTTTGATTTGATCGGGCAGAGCTGTGTTGTTAAATCGCTCATTAAATCCAATTAGGGGGAGGTAGAGGGAGACAGAACGGCGGGTGAGTAGGGGGCGTTGGAGCTTTAGTCTTGCTGCTCCCGAGGAAGATTGCGTGCCAAGCCGAGCAGGTGACAAAACTCCAACTCTGAACTCCTGACCTAGCCATGGGACTCCCCACTTTTTCACTCCTTTGCACCCTTCGCCTCCCTTTGTTCTTTCTCGGCTGCCCACTCACAGCTCTCACCTGCGAGCTCTCTGCCTTTGTGTGGCTACAGCGTGGTGTGAAGGTGCTGGACATCCTGTGACGCAGCTGACGTGTCAAAGAGCAGTGCAATCAAACGGACCGGCCTTACATGCAAAATCTACTGTCAAGCCAATTAATGTCTCATCAAATTAAAGAAAACTTCGGCCTGAGTGTTGCTCTCATGTGGTGCAGAGACACTGTAGTCACACCAGAGCGGTGCCAAGACAAATGCCACGCAATTACACACCATAACACCACCCCGCTGTAGCCTCTCGGTAACCTCTCCCTTCACTTTCACAAAAACATTCACCATGGACAAATGCCCTAACCCTCCTGGATTTAATAATCCATCCACAATGTCCCCGACTCTCCATTTCACTTTCTTCCCAACTTAATCTTTCTCTCCAGTTTTCATGGTTTATACCATTTTTGTCTCAGAAATTGACTGCAGTGGTTCGAGGCACAAACAAACAAGGACGGATTACGAGAGTCTTTGACAACTTAGTCATTCTTCTCTTGAAGTCTCATTTGGTTTGGTGATCTGTGAGTTCATTCTTGTTTATGTCCCAGACTGTCACAACACTGCTGCTAATGCACATTATTTCTCCAACTCTTGCTGCACTGTTTGTCCCTTATCTGTGATTCATGCATCACGTCCCTGTGTTGCCTGTCCTTTCTTTGCCCTTTTGTCAAAGGTATTTTACCCCATTCATGAAACCTCAACATGAAAAATACTTTCTTTCTAAGTGGGCCTGCTTATATAACTGATTTAACAACTGTTAAAGTATTAAAAAGATGTAAGTTGTTGTTGCAAACAAATAATTTGTTGTGACATGGTGTTACAGAGAGTAAAAGACCTTTGACATCAAACTGACATCTGCCATGTTCAGGAGAGTTTGTCATTCTGAATGTATAGCTGGAACAATCTAAATTATAATGGATTGGACAATTTATTTTTCAGTTAACTATATGTGGATTATTTGGCAAAATCTCCTTTTACTATAATCAGGATTAAAAAAATACTGAGGCCATGTGAGTCCAGCAGACATTTTTTAAATATATTTTCTAAGAGCCCTAAAAATTCTGTAAACATTTCTAGTAATCTGTAAATGTTTTTTAACTAATTACATTCATTATTCTATCATAAATGATTTGTATAAAACTTGCTGTATGTCCCATATTTTCTTCACATGATGGTCATAAAATGTATTTATCTTTCCTGCTAAATTCTGGTGGGAACATTTTTTAAATGGCTGTATTTTGTCACTGTCGGGCGGAAACCTCGTGTCTCCATATCCTGTCATTTTTATTTTATGAATCAGTGCTAGTAATCACCCTTTACATCTGTCTGTGGGTTTTTCAAAATATTTAACCAACATAAAGTATTAAAGAGCTACCAACTTTGACATCAGCGTTAAATTATTTTAAAAGCACTTTTTCCCCCATGTCATGAAAAGTAATTTTTGGACATATTGTACAAGGTTTATCGATTTATTTATGTATTTCTCAATATTTATTGCACTAAAAACTTCAGTTACATGGGTCTAGAAAATATATAAACTAGGTGCCAGATCAAATGAAGAGTATCAGAATACTCTGGACAATCTGGAAATCTGAATTTCAGTTTACTGACCTATAATCTATAAATTAACCTGCACTCTCTCCGATTAATTTACTAGTCTTTTGTTTGGCTGTCTGTCAAACATGTCAGTAAATATGAATGGTCAGCTGTGCCGTGGACTGCACACTGTAAAACAAAAAAAGTTGAGAAAAGTCATAATTTTAAGGCAACTGGCTTCACTAAACTTTGGAGTTTTAAGTCAAACTCAAACTCGTATGTTTTGAAATAAAATAAAACAAGTTTTGCCAACCTATAATCTTTTGTTGAGATAATTTAATTTTCTTTTAAAAAAAAAAAAAAAAAAAAAATCTGTATTTCAAACACTGTGACCTTGATTAGCCATTATTTGAGTACCTGAAAATTTAATGGTTTTAAATGAAAATATAACATTATTAACCATTGTTCACTTTTACTTTAATACATTTATTCAACATTTTTTTTAATTTAAAGAGGAAAAGTAAATCATTTCAACATCGCAACAAAAGATTGTTTGGGAAACTTTTTAAAGTTTACAATTTTGCAAACACAATTACAATTATGAGTTTTCTCAACTCAGTCTCTCTGTTTCTCCATGTCTGCTTATCTGGGAAATTAGCGAAATTGCCCATGATAGAGGTAGTTAAGAGGGACAAATGATTTGTGGGGTGAGACTTCTCACTGTCTCCCTATTCTATTTACTTTAACCCTTTAACTGTATTATTGCACATAAACTATTTAGTGGCAAAGTTTATACTGTGTCCATGATTTCCTGTTGTGACCAACATACAGTATGTCAGCTAATCAGCATGTTTACTAATCTTTACAAAGATACAGTTTTACTTTTTCATAAGTGCAAAGGGCCAGGGGTGGAGCCTTGAGGAACACCTCTGACTCTGTTGTGCTGTTCCTTGTGGTACCCTTCTCCTCCGAAGAGCCGCCTTAATTAAGAATGCATTTTTAATACGACTCTGACACACTCCTGGAGAAAACCCATTACTGTCTGAGACCATACGCATAACACTTTCTTCTTGAGCACTTCTGTAAATATTTAATGGCAAATTTTGTCAGATTTTTTATGTCAACTAAATGGAGTGAGAGCACAGACTCAGTGAGGTGAGGCAGTTAATTAACCGTCAAGATGTTTCTGGTTTCACAACCAAAGCAAATTTCATTTATCTGTGAAGCAAACACAGTTATTTCAGCAATTTTTACTCATTAAGCTTTTCATTGTGTCTCTAAAATTACATACAAGCTGTATCTTGATTGTAATTGACATTATAATTTACATTATAAATTAACGAATTATTTATTCCGTAAAACTGCTTTAAACTTTAATGTTTACTTTATGTTTATGTAATTATGTATTTATTAATTATACATTCATATATATAATTATGCACAGGCCTATTTTTATCATTCAAATATAGTATCAAATATGGTAAGTCATTTTGCACACAACATTAGTTTTACATAATAAGTTTCAAATGTACATTATGTAAACTTTGAATGCAGGCCATCTGGAGTCTGTGTGGTTTTAGTTTAACAAATTTGCTTTATTTGCTTTCCTATTTAGTGTACTGTGGTTTGTTATCTGTATTCTGATCTTGGTGTTCCTTGTAATGTCTTAGTTTTACTCATGTACGACAGTTTATCACAGACTGTTTAACAGTCATTGTTTAACAGTGTACTCTCTTGTATCATCTTGTCCGTACTATGTGAAGACATTTACTGGTTCCTTCTGAGTCTGTATGCCGATTATAGGGGCTTTTATATCTTAAAAATCGTTGGGTTAAATGACTTTTTATGGCCTGCAGAGCTGCTTTGGTTATCTTTCCCTGAGGTCAGACTGAATTACTGCTGGCAGAAATGTTTCTAGGTTCTATTTCGTCTTATAGGACTCACAGAAAAATTACTTAAAACTCAAGGTTTCAGTTTCTCTTGATGGATTTTAACTGACGGTAAAAGGTCTAATTGCAAACTCAATATTTTTCTGTTTTTTTTTCCAATGAAAAATGTAACTACCTTTGGCCCATGAGCCTGCTGAATAAATGGGAATGTTTATTTTTCTGACTTTCTGAGGTACCTGTATAAAACGATTCAATTTTACTGTGTTTCACTGTATTTTTATTTTTAAATAATATTCCAATTTATGTGATTTCTTCAGTGCTTTATTGTATTTGCTTTTCGTGCTTAGACATATTCACAAGTTGTATATGGTTCATTTTCTGCAGGTAAGTTTGAGTGTACTTCATGTTATGCACAGTTGTGTTCTGTGACTTTTCTGTTTGCTCTCACTGGGATATGATTGTGTTTTTCGTAGCAATTTTAATGGAAATAAAATTTAAATTTAACAAAAATGGCTGGGGAAAGCAACATTGTCCTCTCACACATATTTCTAAATAATACTGTAAAAATATAATAATACTAATAATCAACATACATAATAAATTTGAAATAAATGTTTTTTAGTGCTTAATATTTTGGCAAGCGATGTCATTGAAATGTGTAGCTATTATAGCAACAAAATTATTTAAACTTTATAACATTCATGATAAGGCTGAACAATATGGCTTTAAATGATATCTTGATATCTTTAGGCTATGCTGTGGTATACAAAACATATTTTGACATACACATTTTCTCTAACATAACTACCACAGATTTTCAAATAGTGCAAACATATGATGATCTGATAGAATATGATGCATTACTGTAGATTAAACTACACAGTTACCCAAACTACTACTGCAGTATGGACAAAATCAAATACCACAATATTTTTTTCCAAATACTTCGATAGTGATATTTATTTATACTGGGACAATATTGTAGGGATGACTTTGTGCTTTCACAAAATATTAACACAAAGACATTTTTGATAAATAATTATCAGTAATGTGGATTAATGACCAAGTGGGTAAAGACAAATAATCGAACAATAATAATATTACTGGCAATGTGATTGTTGCACCGACAAAGCATCAACATTTTTAACACTGGCCTATTATTAATTCTGAAATATATTTTCACAGCCTCATGCTGAACTTTATCTCTCTCTTGCTTTTTATTTTTACCTAAATAAAATTATATAAACTGTCTGAAGTGCACCATCACCTCCCCTATAACTTAAAAGATGTTTTATAAATCTAAAGGTTCTGTTTTGCATTGGAAATGAAAGCTGCAGTAAAGCTATAGAAAATATATAAATATGTCCTTCAGAAGGGAATAACCTTGGTGCACCTTTTTTAAATCTGCCAAGGTAATCATGGAGCTGAGTTTTTCCGAATAGCAATGAACAACTTTTGATAGAGGAATATTTCCAGATAATTTGGGTGCATAGGCCTTTATAATTCAATCTCCCATAGTAGCAGTGAATGTGTTAGATGTAATGACCCACTATGCTTTACGTATCCTATAATGTGGCATTAATGTAACGGACTTTGTCTGAGTGACTCAAACATTTTAAAAACAAACTCAGTTTCCTCAGAACAGTTCAGACTGTGGTGCTGCGCTGATTCTGAGACATAATTTAGCACCTGAGCATTTAACTGTGAAGTTTTGAAAACTAATTTCTGCAGACAGAAAGTCAAGCGTTCCCACCCTGAGTCCAACAGCCCTGAACAGGACAGTCTGTCTCCACCATAATCTCACTGGGTGGCTGAAGAGTGTTTTAGAGACTTTTCACACATTTCTGTCTCTACATGCTCTCACATCACGTTATTTCTGTGTTCACTCACGATACTATGAGACAAGGTGTTTGTCAGGGTTTTACATGGTGTTTTTTTTACACATGATGTGCCTCAGAGTTAACATTTCACTTAGTGCAGAAGGAGGAGTGGGCTGCCTGCCTTCACAAAGTGTTAGTAGACGCACGGGGAGAGAAGACCTCAAGTGCCACACATCAGAATGAACTCTTCACCCTGTGTTTTTGCCGCCGATATAGGCTGTCGTCTGCAAATGGCCGCCAGCTATCAGAGCAGAGACAAAGGCGGTCAGTGGCGGTCTGGGATCACTGGGCAGCAGGGTCAAAGTGAAAGTGGTGACTTACTGAATGCAAAAGGAACAGAGACAGAGTTTGATCTGCCTTTAATAGATGTCTTGATGCCCCACACTCTGAGAGATAAAGGCTCCAGGTTCTTCCTCAAGGGGTGAGGTTCTACCCAGAACCATCTGCTTCTGAAGAAGTCTGTTTTTGAATAAAGGGTTCATCAAAGGTTCTTTGTATCCTCATAAACAAGGGTTCTTGTTTCCCTAGGTGGGTTTGAGATAAAAACCAATATTAAAGGGTTCTTGGTACACCTGCAAGATGGGTTATCAGCAGAACCCCCTGGCTGAGTTCTTGTTAGCACCCGAGGAAAGTGCAAATGTTCTGGATGGAACCCCCAGAGAGGGTTCTGGGTGGAACCATTGCACCAAAGAAGGGTTCTCTTTAGAACCTCTCTGAAAGGGTTCCAAGTGCAACTTTTTAAAAAGGTTCTACCGGGACTGAAAAAGGCTTCACCTACTGGGACAACCTGAAGAATCAGTCATGATTCAAGTTAGCACCTTTCTTTGTCAGAGTGCAGTTACATTGGACGTGCGTCTTTGTGCGTCCACCGTGGAAGTCCTCCAGGCCTTCTGAGTCACAATAAAAGTCAACCGAGCCGCTGTAACCTTTTGTTGACCTCTGCCATCCTGCGCTCTGTTCACTGAGCTCTTGATCCTCAGCCATGCTGTCGCTGATTTTTTCTAACCCACAAAAACAGACACTTGACAAACTCCTCTTTATGTGTAACATCACAAACAACCCCGAGAGTCGGCTCGATGGGGTTTCGACGTACTGTCTTGCCTCCTTTTCCTGAATATGTATCAGGATGGCTGAGGGGGACAGTTATGCCAAATCTCTTTGTCAATCCCTCAAGAACAGTAGAGAGATCCTTTCTAACGGGCTCTTAGTCCCAGAATAGATGACAACTTTGACACTGATGTATCATGTCTCAGTAGCTCAGACATGGAGGGCGGTCTGCCTTGGCTTGATGCAGCGCGGGCAACTAGCCAACAGAGGTGCACGGAGGAGCATGAGGGGTGCGGGGGATCGGGTTCGGGGGGTGGGACCTATTTAAAAACAATCCTATCTGTGGATCCACTGTGGGCTAAACAAAGGATTGGGCCTCATTAAGATAAGAGTGTCCACGAAAGCAGACCAGTTGTTATGTTACGCTGTCAGGGAGGCCGCTGAGAGGCAATGGCCCATTTACTTTTTTCTCTCTCTAAATAGCTATGTGCCTTTCCAGAGCTGCTTCATATGTTTCAGCTAGCACTGAGCATGCTCATCAGCATCTCTCCCCTCCATTTCCCTTCATCACGTCCACGTTGCTGGCGGTCATGTGCGTATGTCATGAGTGGAAAAACAATGATAAACATTGACAAATAGGCCCCGCTGTTTTGCTAATGTGCCGCAGAGCAGAAGTAATACTGAGAAGCTGGGTAACAAACTATTGCAAAAAAACACTTGTTCCTGCAAATTCAAAAATAAAAACACAATTTTTGCTTTCCAGGTCAGCTCACCCATGACAACACTATCAGACAAAATGTTCCAGATCATAATTTGGCTAATTTGTAAACATCAACATAGCAAACAAACTTTTGTTTCCCTGTTATTTTACTATTTTCAGGGTCCGCAGTTTCTCTTGTTTCAAATTAAAAGCATATGATTATTTTTCTAATATATTTATAAACAATATATAAAACCACTAAAATCAAATTATTATTATTGTCACATTTCAGCCCATAAATTAAGCTGACACAATAATATTTAATGAAAAGTGTCGTTTTAGTAGAGGTATGCTTGGTGTAACTGTATCCTGAATTGTCTTAGTTATATCAGTTGGACTATAATGCGATTAAATGTAACTTGATGAATTTATTAAGAGAAGGGGAAAAGTACTTTTGTATTATATATTATTTTGTATGAATTTGTTTTATAATTTTCAATTGTATTGTTCCCCTCTTCTTCAGTGCCTTGGTATACTGTATGTTATGTGATAGAAAGAGTTTATTTGTTCATGTATGCCTGCAAACCTTATGGAAAATATAATAAAATCTTGGTCCAGAAAAAGTGTCATTTTATTGTTTTATTTTTATTTGATGTTTCCCTCTATTCATATTGAACACAATTACAGTGCTACTACATGCACACGACCAGGTGACCAGATGACCATCACATTTCCCCTTTAAGTCAGATGTACTGACTGATTGCTTTCAAATCAACATTTTGCATGAATGCAACCTGGAGAAATCTATCTAATGTGAAATATCAGCTCAAGGGTACAGGATGTAATTTAAAATTTTATAATCCACGAAAATAGGCAGCCATCACTAAAACAGAAAGCTGAATGGGATTCATTCAAAACATGACATTGTCAATATATAATTCAAAGATATCAGGATATATTTAAGGAAAGCTGAGGGAAAGTGATTTATACAGCACATTTCATTACAGGCAAAATGTTCTTTGCATTGAAGTGCATACAGCAACAAGTGACATGAGATTATAATGAACAAAAATAATATAAGAGCAAAACAAAACATCCAAAAAACATGTAATTAAAATTATTTATTTATTTATTAATTTAAACATCCAGGATTTCAGATATTAATCAATATTGAATCAAATCTGCTCATTAAAAACACTTTTTCCTTCCTTCTGTATATTTCATAATAATAAAAAAATAAAACATACAGTAGTACATAAACATAGACTGAAAATCCCCAAATGTCACATCCCTAAAGACACTTGTTTGAGATCAGGCTGCTTTGAGCATGTACATCATGCTATAGGCTCTGTTGGATTTTTAAATTTTATGTTGATGAACAACCATACCAAAATAAATAAATAAATAAATAAATAAAATTTAAAAAAAATTAATTAATAAAAAAATCTATCTGTCTAGACTTGCTAATCAAAGCCGCCTGAAGGGATTTGGAGGGAGAAGACGCTCTTCAAGACATGATAAAATAATACATGACTTTCAGTACAAATGTGTGTCATCTGAAGTAAATATGTGTCGTTTATATGTTGTTTCCTTTATATGTTGTTTCCTTAACAACTTTTCATATGAGCTGGCAAATATACTTTGACACAATGAGGAGGAGTTCAAAAGCAGTGGTGACACATTTTCTACATATTTCTTCTGAACATAAATTTTTATTTTATTTATTTATTTATTTATTTTGCAAAGGCCTATATAAAGTCTCTTTTGCATTAATTACATTGGTGTTTCTCTCTGTTTTTTCTCATTTTTTGGTCTCTAATACGCAACTTTAAAATTCTGTGAACCTACACTGATCCAGTTAAACAGTAGAGTAAATATTTTTTAAAGGGAAGTAACTGATGAGGAGAATTTTCTAACCTCAAACAACCTATTCAGTGATATAACATGCTGAAAAAACACCAAATAAACTGTAAATGGCAGTTAATAATCATATTGTGAATTACTCTCTTTGATACTATAGAAAATGTCTCTGCCTTACTGACTGATGCAAACAAAACAGAACAAAATTCAAGATTCAAGATGCTTATTGCCACACCGGTTATACAAATACTATCATGTGAATAACTTTGGCTGAGATCCATTACAAAAATAAAACAAAGGAAGTAAGTGACAGAAATGACAAGTACATTCAGTGATAAAAGACAGAACAATAATATTTGAGATAAAAAGGGATATGTACATGGATATACTGTTCCATTCTCTGCATTACATATATATACTGCATACATAAATACCCACATACATAACTGTATTTATTAATACTGCAATTAGTGGTTAAAGGTACATCCACACACACCTGAATCAATGCATTTTATTGCATATTTCTTCATTTCTAACTTGCACATATAGCAAATATTCTTTAAACTTAATGCTGTGAACTGTTCCACATTCCCTGGTTAATACTGTGCATCATCACCAGCCCTGCAAAAACTGCACAGCTCTTTAATTTTAATAATATATATTTTTTTGTTTTATTGTTTTATAATATTTTTCATGTTATTTTCAATTTCTTATATAAATACTCCTAAATGTATGATATACACCAATATATCAAAGCAAACTCATGTATGTGTAAACCTACTTGGCAATAAACCCATTTTTTGTGTCTGAATAGAAGTAAAACTAAACTAGACCACATCAAAATGTTCAATTTTAAAGGAATGTCTTCTCAATGTAACTTCATTATTCCTTTAAGGGAGTACGAATAATTAAGAAAATTCAGATGTGGTGCTTGAGACAATTATACATTATATAGAATGACCTGAGAGTTTAGAGGAAAGATCTAAGAACTCTTCCTTTAGAGAAATAAAAATATCCAGAATTTATATAATAGTCATTCCTTTTTCGGAGTCATGCTTGTTTTCCATACAACGGACAGTTTCTTTCACAGCTGAGCCTGAAAGCGCTTTTCATTGACATCACCAGTAAGGGTTAGGATGCTCCTAACAAACAAACAAAAGCTCTCAACTCATGCAGTGTATCAGACATGTGTTGAAGCTTTATTATTAGAGAATAAAAAGAAGCTTAGGCTGTTAACTCAGACACCATGAACTCTGTATGACACAGGGTTCACGCAAAGGTTATTGGTTCAAATTAGCTGAATGATCTGCAGGGCCGGCTGGGGCTATTAGTTATGTGGCAGGTATGCTCCACTAGGGGGCAGTATATTACCTTGTTTTGGGGAGATGCTGCTGTTAAGAACGGAGTAATGAATGAATAGAGGGAAGGAGTGAGAGAGATATGACCCTGTGATGAACTGCAAATCTGCTGGGAGCTCAGCGGGGCATTGCTGACTGGTTAAATGCCAACGCTCCACCTGGAGAGGAGAACTGTGACAGTAATGCATCTGTATGTGTGTGTGAGCAGCTTTGTCTTTGTCCATGTGTTTGTATTTGCATTTGTCTATATGTGAGTGTTTGTTGAGTTTGGGGTGTGCTTAATCATGCTAACATGTGGCGTGCAGTGCAGCAAACACAAGGTCTTGTACGTCCCATGTTTCAGGTTTGTCCGATGTATCATCGGCTCTGTTTAAACCTGGTAGTAACATGCGTCCTGGGTGATCTGATCACAAGTGGACAACGCACTCAGGATGCATTTGAGATCCAATCGCTCAGGGCACATTCAGAGGTGATCTGGGCCATTCTTTTGGCAGTTTCTATGCAATGTGTCCTGGGCCACACTGAAAACCACCTGCTCACTGAGAAGAGTGTTACAAATGCTGCGAAATTATTATTTTTTTCCACCTTGTTTTAAATTCAGCTGTTTTTTTTTCTAAAAAGAAATCACTGTATCTGTTTGTTCCATGGGCAAATTATGACTAATTTTTAATCAGTTGTGCCTTCTTGTAATTTCAGCATTAAATCCAATACATTAAATTGTTTCTTTTCTTATTGAAAAAACACTGTGTTGCTGAGAAAAGCAGAAAGGAGAGATGCTCCATGGTGCGCTGGGATGCACACTGTGACTGTGCCTTTCTTCATCATCGGTCAGCAGACCCATAAAGGGCACCGAGGCCATGTTCTCAGTATCTTTTCTGGGGTATTTAATTTTTTAAAATAATAATAAAAAAATATATAATTTCCTAAAATGTTAAATTAAAATGACAACTTGCTGAAACATTTTAAATAATTTAAGAACAATACAAAATGCTAATAATAATAATAATAATAATAAATAGGGATGCACTGATTATACGCCTATTGGTCAGTGCCTCAAATAAAAGGCCTTACCTTCTATAGACTGTATTTCATCTGACCTACATACTCACAATGAATAATTACGAGTTACACCACAGGGATAGAAGCAACAAACTCAAACTCTGAGTGCACAGACCTATATGCTTTCAAAACGTGACTTGTCCGAACTTTTGAGCACAGACTCAATCAGGGGTTTCTGCTCTGATATTTTCAGTGACAAAAAAATTCATGTCTTCAAGCCTCCCTAGTGTAGTGGGGCTCGGTCTCATGACCTCAGTATTTTTGAATTCCTGGCTATGGTCTGTTCATTTATAAAATCCCACCGCACCACCGAGCTCTCCTTCTGGGCTGCTGAAGCGTAGGTAAAACATGAGGTTTGTTATGAGATGATAGAGGAGTCTGTGGTTTGAATGGACAAATGGACAGTAATGGATATTCAAATGACAAAAAAGCAACAGTGTTTATTTGCATGTACAGCAGGTAAGTGAGATCTGATCAAAAGAGGTCACTTGACGCATTGTAATGCCAGGTGTGATCTCACGTACTCAGAGCTGTGATCATCAAGGATGCATGTTAATACCTGGTCTGAACAGGTCCTCATTCTTTGCTCATTCTTACAGATGAAAACCGGCAAACATTTTCCTCACAGATTGAATTGAGACGTTTTAAGCCTTTTGCTGCCAGATCACTTCTCTAAACAATCCCTTGGCCCCTATTTTCTTGCTCCACTCTGGACTTTTTTTTAAACCCCCCACCCCCTACCCCCTCTCTTTTTTGGCTCTCTCCTTCACTTTTCTCCATCTCTTTATTTCGTTTCCTAACAAAAGCCAGGACCGGGAGGCACATGATTAGGCTGCCACTAATTGGTATCAGATTCACAGGTTTGGATCAGCACCGTGCTGGCTGGAGCCAAAGCATTGCTCACATCTGTATAGAGAGAGTGGGTCGCTGAGAACCCGAGTGTGTCGAGCTGTTTGGCCCACCATCAGGTTCTCCTCCTGCCATCACGCACGGCGCTCCGGGGCCAGACGAGCTCCAAGCACACACATGTATGACAGCTTTCATGTGCGAGCCAAACTCTGATCAGAGGACCTCCATATTGACACCTTTCATGGTTTGTTAGCACCTTGACAGTGAAGAAGCAGGACAGCTGAGACGTCTGCAGTGTGACGGAGAGAACCGACCAGCGTGGAGAGGAGGCTGAGGTTAAGGGAGGCAGGGCAGACAAGGGGATTAGGGAATGGGATCTGCCTGCCATATTTTCTGCCTTTGCGGCCCCCAGACAGAAACTCTCATGCTCAGACTCATGCAAAAAATATAACCCGAAAAAATACAGATACACTTGTAACTGCTAATACAATCAGCCAGTGAGCAGCGTGTTTTCTGTGGGTTTTTGTTTAATGAAGGAGGAATTTTATGATTGGCTACGCCTCTGAATTTGTCTTGGCAAGCCGTCCCGGTTTGTTTCGACTTTATCGCAGTGACATGAGTTGGCAGAGTGTGGGTGGGGGTTGAGTGGACCGCAGTGCTGTGTACAGATGATGGCAGTAACAAGGGAAACAAAATGGAAAAAAAGAGGAAAACAAATACAGAACAAGAAAAGTGTAGAGACACCTGCATGCCCACATAACATGTCCTCCATCCCCAGAGGACATCTCTGACCTAGAAAACAAGTACCTAGCAGGTTGTCGGCGGTTAAAGAATGGCTTTAAGGTAGTGAAGTGATAGCATGCCCACCACAGTACACATACTTCGCCAGCAGCAAACATTTGGGAGACTGCCATTGGATATGAGACAGCAGCCACAAGGGCTTTCCTGCCAATAGTCCGACAGTTCTCCAACGTCAAACGCTTGGCAGCTTCAGCATCACCCCTCTTTTGCTTAACCCCTTATTTAACCTGACAAGATCAGTAAGAACATGTTTGTTTACCACGAAGGGTTTTTTTTCGGGGAGGGGGGGTACACGACCACCCTGCCATACCTTTGAGAGTCACTGTACCACCAAATGTTTTCAAAAACCTGGCCACTGAGCACAAGCAGATCCACTCCCTTTGCTCAAGATTTCTCCATGACCAGAAAATGGGGGTGGCCAATGTATGACCTGCGGAACAACTGCAATGGTGGTAAATGTTGAAAAATAAACTAGAATATGGCTTGGACATATTTCTAATAAATTGCACTGTATAATACATTGTACATTCTATTTAAAATATTGGATGAGAATCAGTCCATGATTTGAGGAATGTGAGGAAATTTTAAGCATAAACACTTAATTTCCGCCATTCTGGTGTTTTTTTTAATGCATCAATCAGTGCCTTTTATGTGTCAGTGTATTGTGGAAATGTCTTTATTTATGTAAAGAAAATTGAGATGCCAGGTGACAATTCAAAATATGATAGAATATAATCAGGGTTTTTGCAGGTTTCAACAAGTTAAATTTAAGACTTTTTAAGACCCTAAGACAACCATGAATACAGAATGAGACCTATTTCATGTTCATACTGACAAAAAAAAGTGTAAGTACATGAAAGAAAATCAGAGTCCATGTTTTTTGTTTTTTGTTTAAACATGATCAATGCAAATTTCCCCCATAATCACATTTAAAAATGAGACTGAATCAATGCAACTTTATAAAAGTTAACCTTATAACTTAATTATGCCTAAAATTCAGATTAGTGGATTTTAGACTTTTTAAGGACCTATAGACACCCTGATAATGCAGTAGGGCTTTCAGGAAAGTGGTTCACCAAAATAAGAGTGCTCTGCTGTTGTATATATATTTTATTTGGAGTACAAATGCATGTAATCTAAATTTTGAGGAGGACCTGTCCCCTCCACCGCAGTAAGAGCAGAAAATTTCTGCAACTTTGAGAAAATGAGTACTACTTCACAGAAGTTAAGATACAGTGCCAAAATTAAGGAATCAAAAGGAATCTTTTGCAGTGATGAAAGTAATTTGTTGTGTGTGAAAGTATAATGTTAAGAGACACTATTCATGCTTTTTTCTGCCTGTTTATGTTTTAAGTTATTCATTTACATATTTACAAGTAACATCATATTCTAAGTGGGTGCCTATGCTATGCACTGTTGAGTTTGAAAGCAGTGAATTAATTTAAATTAAATTTAGGAGCATCAGATACAGAAAGACTTTTTGTAAAATGTGGGCACACTAATAAATTATTGTAAAGTTTATTGAGACTCGTGAGAATATCTGTGAAATTCCTGCAGTGTAACTTGTTGAAAATTACACATTTATTATTGTTTGGCCTGTGACACCTGATGTTTTTCTGTGTAGGGTTTGGTCCACAGCCAGAAATGTTTGGCCACCCCTGCCATCACACATTTGTTATAATGGTTGTTTCGGTTTATAAGAGCTATAGGACTGCTAAATATTTAGATAATGATGCCACATGGGTTCATGATCAGCGTAACAAGACATATCAGGGACAATAATCACCAGTTGACATATTTCATCAAAGTTGTGTCAGAGATCTATGCAGGTCATGAAAAGTGCTACCACTGTTTCAATTCATGGTTTATAACAGTCATGAATAACTTAATATTCATTCATGAGAGCAGACTGCTTTACTTATTCATTCTGCAGATCTTTTGAGTTGTTGGATGAGTAGAAGTGACATCTTTGCAGTTATGAACCCACTCACACTTTTCTCGTTACACCCCCTGCTGGTGCTCTCCTGGAAGTTTCCCACAATTCTGCAGACCTCTTCCTGCTTCTGTGGCTCTTCACTGCAGTTTCCCCACTGGTACTGTCTGTGTCACCCTCCTGCTGCTTCTCCACCAACTTCCTGACACGTTTTTCAGACAGCTTCCTGTTGCTCCTGCACCACCTACTTATCGTTCCACTGTCACTTGGCGATGGTGGCAACCACCTTGGGGAGCAGAAGCTGAAGATTGCGAAGTTGCATATAATGGGAGAAGACTTGGAAGTGACTTTCAGGTGAGCTGGGGCTGAGATGGACTGGAATTACAGGATGTAAAATCTAGTGAGCAGAAAAGTCTTTCGACAAACAGAGTTGAGAATGCACACATCCAAGATTCAGACTAAAGACTGAAATCAGTCTAATTGCGTGATTGCCGGAGATGATCATAGGGATTGTAGATAATACCTGCGATTTTACCAGAGGCGCTGCAGATGCATCTCTCCTCTCTGCTCCATGGAGAATAAGTGCAAGTCTATTAGTGACAGATGCCATGTCAAGCTGCACGGAGCAGATCAAGCTGGGCAGGAGGTCAGAAAACACAAACAGCTTTGAAAATCTTGTCAGTTTTCCTGTGCAGACACCTGATCATAAATTCAGGCAAAAAAAACCCAAACCATTTAATTACATAGCCTTCTTACCCTTGGTATTAATCAAGGAAAAATGACCAAATCAACAAAATCTGAGTAAGTTCATAAAATCAGGTGAGCAAAATGCTCAGCTTCTGAAAAAAAAAGTTAAGTGCCCGCAAGGGTACCCTTTCAATGGATAAAATGTCATAAAGTGCCTTCTAGAGTGGCCAAATGTACAAGGCAACATGATAAAGTGTCCACTAGAGTGCCATTTCGGTGGACAAAACATGAGAAAGTGCCCTTTTGGATGGACAATATGTGATAAAGTGCATCACGACTTTTGGCGCACTGGTGCCCCACCGCATTCAGCCGATGCCCTTTTATTCTTTTGACCCCGGCCCCTCAGATAGCCTGAGTCTGCCACTGGCTGCTCTCCCACTTTATTAGGATCTATCAGTATAGTGCTCTGCCTTCAGAAAAACTCATTTACCATTGCATGAAAGAAGACAGAACTGGTTCACTTGTTTAACTGGGCCTTTCAGTGATGGAATATCAACTAGTCAAGAGAGCAAAATATCTGCACAGCACCTCATATCACCTCCTACAAGTGATTGCATGGAGAAATACTCTTGCTGAAGAAAAGGAACCTAATTTGTTTTCATATTTCATTTCCATGCTCATATTTGGCAAGCAAAGAGCCTACAATAGCACCAGCAAGTACAGATATGAGGCATATGGTTACTTCCAACAGTGACTTGCCCCAGACCGGTGTTGGCGAGCTATTTGTAGACAGCCTTTCATTCTGACCCTCCATCAGATAACACAACAATACAAATCAGCAGCTTTGATTGGAGGGGACAATTTCCCTGCTGCACTTTCATGTGATATTGGGGAGAGGGAAAAAATGACTTTCAAAACGTATCATTTCCATTTGTTTTGACTGACATTCATCTCGCCCGCTCTTTAATTAAACCATAGTGAGGTCAGAAAGATTGGTATGCCACTTTTTAAAAGCTTTTTGTGGAAACACAATCCTGTAACCATTTATACTAAGCTGGAGTCACCTTATCCTTACTCTGTGCCCCATGGCAGCCCTCTCACACTCTGAACCTCTTCCAAACACAACAACCAGGGGCTGTACACAGCACGAGGAAAAACTGATACAACGTGATCACTCTTTTTTTTTTCACTTGTCCCCTCGTCTTTCCCATTGTAAGGCTGTCTCTCTCTCCCCTGCTGGCACATCCAATCAAATTAAAAGTGGATGGAGGGTGAGGGAGTTGCAGTTATGGGGCCCTGTGTGCGTCCCCATGGAAGAAAGAGACCGGAGACGGGAGTTTATAACCACCCCTTCACCCCTTTTACTTCTCGTAATCCGTGGTAGAAACCGAAGAGAGGAAGAAAGGGCAGCGTCTGTCGCCCAAAGACGTTACAATAACAGAAAGAAAACCAACCGACCTATAACACCAAAACCCCTCCATAATCTCAGCTACGGAGGGAGGCCTTTGGAATAAGTGACAAGACTGGTGTGTGTGTGCATCTGTGTGCGTGGACAGCCCACCAGTTCCACTCATGGGTAACAGATGGTGCCTTATCATTGGCCAGCATCGGCTGCGCAGCACACATTCCTAGACATGCCGGTAATGCCTTTTGTGATGTTCAGTTAATGCTAACTTCACATAGAATTACACACCAAATTACCGTCAGGGCTCGCTCATTACTCTGTGCATTATCAGTGTCGAACTCGTCAGACAACGCTGGGAGGCATTTGTTGAGATAATTGTTGTCTAATGATTGGACAAGCTATTACACCTTCCTGTAGTGCCTGCTTTTTAATTATACATCCATGTCAGCATACGTTACCACCAACATGAACCATTTGCGAATGAACGCCCACCATGCAAACATGCTTCCTCACCTGGCCGCCCTAAAAGCTGGCCTTTTAGTGGCCTCCCTCCTCCTCCACCCTTTTAATAATGCCCTTTTATTCTTGAACACATTATTAAACACTGTCACTCAGGCTAAATACCAGGAATAGTTGGATAAGAGCCTAAACAAGGATGGGGGGGTGGAGGGTACACGGAGTACTCTGAGTGATGGATCTGTTTGAGTCCATAAATGCGGGTGTTGTGAATAGGGGGAGAAAGGTAAAAGCTGGGAGGCTGAAGGAAGGTTGGAGGCCGGCCAAGTGCATTATGGTCGGGGTGAGGAGTTCACGCTGGAGAGCAGCAGGGGGGCTGGTGTTTGCTCTGACTGCACACCGTGATCGCTGGTCAGCAAGAAGGATGATTGACATCTGGTATAACTGACTGGATGATTGACAAATGCAGTGGGGATGTTAAAGTCTGCGGTGGTGATGATGTCCTGCGCGTTTGTGTGTGTGTAAGAGTGTGTATCTGAACAGATGTCTATGTGGGCTTTCTGGGGTATGAACATATGTTTGAGTGCATGTATTTGTCTGGGTGCATTCATGAATGTGTGCTTCCATGAGATTCAGCTTCCCCCACATACACATCTGGAATTGTTTTTGCAAGAAGGAACTTTCAGGTAATGTAACACATCCTCTGGCGGCCATATTGGAGTTTTGCTTGACAGAATTCCCATACTGAATGCAGGCTGTCCATCTGAACAGAATGGGGTATGGTTTTGGTGGCTTTATTAGCAGAACAGTGCAACATTTGGGGACATTTGCTATTCTGCTTTCTTGCTCAGAGTCTGCCTGTATGCTAAAAATGAAGGTAGAGCAAGGAGATGGTTTGCTGGCTTTGCATGAAGACTGGTGACAGGGTGAAACTGGTAGCCTGCATCTCCTTAAGTGTTTAAAAATTCTTCCTATACAGGCACCTTTAAAGGTTCCCCAATGAACACATTATATCACAGTTTATTCCACCTAATCAATGTGTGTTCCAATGTTAGTTTGTTAGTGAGCTGGTCTGAGTAGCATTCAGACCGAAACTGGCTGGGTCAAAATGTATATGGCTGGACTGTGTATGGTCAATGTGCAAAAACATGGCCAATATGTTACAGATATAGTTAGCGGTTTTATACATAATGTGAATGCCTGAATATTAACCTCTCATCTGCAATTTTCTGGAATGGTCCTAGTAATATTTGTTGTTGAAGTGTGCTGAAGTAGCAGATCTTGGTAACGCTTCCTTTTACGGTACTGTAATTACCATGTATTTACATGGTAATTATCAGGTAAGTACCATGTAATAAGGAGTAGTTACTCTAAAATTACCATGTAATTACAAGGTAACTATATTGGTAATTACCTAGTACTTTTATAGTAATTACAAGTCAATTCCAGCAAATACCAAGTAACTACCTGGTAATAATTATTAATTACTGGGTAATTATAATGTAATTATATACTAACTATTTTGTTAATTGCCAGGTACTTGATAGGTAATTGCCAAGTAATTTCTTAAGAAGTACCTGGTAACAGCCAGGTAATAAGGAGTAATTACTGAGTAATTATAAAGTATTTATATGGTAACTATGTGATTAATTACTAGGTACTCACTAAGTAATTATTATATTATTTCCTAACAACTACCATGTAATAATTAGTAATTACTGGGTATTTCTTAAAGTAATTACAAGGTAATTAATAGTAATTAATAATTCATGAGTACCAAGTAATTTTCTGACAACAACCAAGTAACTACAAGGTAATAAATAGCAATTACTGAGAATTTCTAAGTAAAAACCTTATTATTCACACTGGACTTACTTAGTAAATATATAATACTTACCTAATAACTACTCATCAAACACCATGTAATAATAATAATAACTACTAGGTATTTATTTAACAATTACAATCTTACTAGCTTGATAATTGCCAATTACTTACTCAGTAATTACCAAGTATTTTCCTAATAACTACATGGAAACTACAATGTAAGCCACTTACCAAATAGGTACCTGGTAACTACCAGATAACACACCCAGCAATAACTGCAAAATTACCATGTGAACTACCATGTAATTATCAGGTTATTGACTGTATTTATTTCATAACTACACAGTAACTACCCTTTAATTGTACCTGACAACTACCAAGGAAGGCTATGTATTGTATTGGGAAATACACAGTAAGTACTGTGACATTTACACAGAAATTATTATGACACTACCAATTACTTTCCTATTGGCTTACAGGTGTAATTACCAATACATTATAAGTTTCTATTAGATAATTACCATGTAATTACTAGGAAATGAAGAGTATTTACTTGGTATTACTAGGTACTACTAGGTATTTACGCCATGTATTTCCCTAGTAGTCAACTGGTTTTTACTACTTACCTGGTAACTTCTTAGTATTTACCCAGTAACTACAACATTTACCTGGTAATTACGGTTGAACTGTACCGCAAAAGGAAGTGAGGCCTGTTTCCATTCTATTACCTGGTAATAACTCATCCGTTACCCAGGAACTAGAAAAATACCTACATAGAAAGTACCTAGTTATTAAAGTGGATTTGTACTGCAAAAGGAAGTGAGGTCTGTTTCCATTCTATTACCTGGTAATAACTCATCCGTTACCCAGGAACTAGAAAAATACCTACATAGAAAGTACCTAGTTATTAAAGTGGATTTGTACTGCAAAAGGAAGTGAGGTCTGTTTCCATTCTATTACCTGGTAATAACTCATCCGTTACCCAGGAACTAGAAAAATACCTACATAGAAAGTACCTAGTTATTAAAGTGGATTTGTACTGCAAAAGGAAGTGAGGTCTGTTTCCATTCTATTACCTGGTAATAACTCATCCGTTACCCAGGAACTAGAAAAATACCTACATAGAAAGTACCTAGTTATTAAAGTGGATTTGTACTGCAAAAGGAAGTGAGGTCTGTTTCCATTCTATTACCTGGTAATAACTCATCCGTTACCCAGGAACTAGAAAAATACCTACATAGAAAGTACCTAGTTATTAAAGTGGATTTGTACTGCAAAAGGAAGTGAGGTCTGTTTCCATTCTATTACCTGGTAATAACTCATCCGTTACCCAGGAACTAAAAAATATCTACCTGGAAATTACATAGTTATTAAAGGGCAACTGTACTGTAAAAGGAAGTGAGGTCTGTTTCCATGTTATTACCTGGTAATTACTCAGTATTTAGCCCGTAACTAGGAAACTATCACATTACCCAAGAAACTTGGACCGAAAATGCCCCAAAACCGACCAGTGTCTATGATACAGTGTCTGTGAGTCTGATTCTCCATCTGAACAGCACACTGTATCTGTCAGGAGATAAGAGTTCCCATCAAAACCCACCATCACCAGCCATCAAATTACATAAAGATGAATGCATTATTATTGCACTATTATCACTCAAAACGCCTCGCCGTGACAGATATGCAAAAACAAGTGAGCTGCCAAAGATAAACGTTTTAATCCAATGGATTTCAAATTCTTATAAAACAATTTCAAAAACAGTGCAAATTTTTAACAGTCAGGCACTTTTTTTTTTTTTATCAGAAGAGACTTCTTTTTCAAAAAATAAATAAAAATAAAATAAAAATAACAGTGATAAATAATAATTATAAATAATAATTACTATGTAAACAGTCCCAGTCTTGGGAATTCACATCATCATGTGTTTTCTGCTGACCGGACTGGCCCCAAGCACTGGGTGGGCATTCCACTTTTTGGTCTCCGAAAAGTGAAAACACCCACTTAGTGCAAGCACCCACATGGGCCAGACCGGTCTGCAGTAGACACATGATAATGACAAGAATAGTGCAAAAAATCGTTATAAAACCTGTAAAATCCCTCCTGTAAAGCAATGGTTCCCAAACGGTTAAACCTTATGACAAAAAGAACAGGTATTTGGCATTTGACCGGGACACAAAACTAGTGAATACAACAATGTATTAACTCCAACTGCGTGTGTGTGCGTGTGTGTGTGTGTGTGTGTGTGTGTGTGTGTGCGTCTGTGTGTGAATTCACATCATCATATGTTTCCTGCAGACTGGTATGGCCCCAAGCACTGGGTGGGCGTTTTTCAGAAACCAAAAAGTGATGTGTCTGTCAGGACTTTAAGACAGTGCAGACACTGGTTGATTCTTCACTTCTTGGTTTCTGAAAACACCCACCTACACAAGCACCCACATGGGCCAGACCAGTCTGCAGAAGACACATGATAATGTAATATCACATGGCTGGTGCTTCAACAGGCCCCCTCATTTCTGAAATTTGTATTTGATGCTGAGCAGCTCATTGGCCTTCCTCATCTTATCCACTTTCTCCTTTAGGGTGGGGTTTGCATCCAAAAATGCCTTGCATACTTTGGCAAAGTTAGCCAAACTCTGCTTTTCAGCAATGATGGGCAGCTCTCCGAAATCCCCACCCTCTCCGGCAATGAGGACATCTGCGATGACCGCAGTCCCCGCGATGGTGTTGCGGTCCAAGTCAAAGGCCCTACAGGTTTCTGGGATGCTCCTGGTCCTCTTGTACATCCTCACCAACTTCTTATAGCGGTGGACCACATCCTCTGGGGTACTGACTACAAGACAGATCAAAGAAAAAGAAAAAAAAATAAAAGGAAGGGAAAAAAAACACACTCATACTTACAAATACATTGTACAATCCGAGTATACATGATGATCAGTACTTAAACTATTCTTTTTCACTTCAGGGTTTAATTGATGGTCTATACATAACAGTTTCATAATAGGGCCAGCCTGACTATGCTAAATGTTGCCGTTAAGAGATTGTGTGTGGGTGGAAGGGAGAGTACCCTTAGCAGAGATGCTCCTACAAAGACGAAAATCTTCCATAGGCCTTGCTAAGAAGCTCCCCAATGTAGTCTATAAAAAAGGGGTGCATTTACCAAATTTTGGGGTCACTTAATAAATCAGTGCATTTTCATGCTGCAGTGTGATGTAAAATTTAAAAATTCAAGGTCCCCCCCTTAACTCTGACAGTGCACAAATGGACTGGTTAAGGCTCATTTGGTTCCATCTGTACATCAGAGTTTTGTGTCAAGAGTTACATACTCGTAGGGGTCGATTTAGAACGCTTAAGGTAAACCCAGAGTCCCTGAAATCCACTTTGATAACCACTGATGTAAGCAACAGCACTATTTGTGTGTGCATTGTTACAGAAGCAATATGAAAATCTTTATTTTCCCAGATACCTCGCTTTCCAAATGAAGCCTTCTTTGGCCTTTTCTTCAGGGAGTCCTCATCTGATGATGATGACGATGCTGGCTTCCTTCTTCTCTTCTTGGCAGCCTTCTTTGTTTCAAAGGAGGACTCAGGCTCAGAGGAGTCGGAGGACTCACCAAGGTCATGGCTCCTTTTCTGTGAACCTTAAAGTCAGCAAATATATAAAGAGAGAACCAAAGAGCAAAAAAATAAAAATAAGAATGCAGTGACTGCAATTTATTTCATGAATAAATCTGAGAAAATCTAAGAAATTTCATAAATTAGAAAGTAAAAGGCCTTTATACAAGCTCACAACATGGCGTGAAGCGAGATGTTGTGAGTTTGTAGGTCTGCTGTTTTCACTATTTTTGTGTCCCAGGCAAACATAAAATACCTCTTTTTTTGTCACAGGCTTAACAGTTTGGGAACCATTGCTTTAGATCATGGGTTTTCAACTGGTGGTCCGTGGACCACTGGTGGTCTGCGGAGGCATTGCAGGTGGTCCCTGGCCATGCATTCATTGAAAAGAAAAGTTACTTTTCCTTAATAATTTTCCTTTTAGTTCAATTTGCTACAATTTTTTTCTTGTTTGCATGTGAATAAAAATATTTTGAGGGGAAAAAATACTTGATAGAATGATATACCTGCTCTTTTCTGGTAATAAAATGCTTTGAGAACGGACAATATATTGTTGGATGGGTCTATGATGGACCCACCTGACAACAGTGGTGGTCCCCAGGTTGCTCCTAGTCAGAATGGTGACCCTGGGTCAAAATCAGTTGAAAACCCCTGCTTTAGATGGTAGTTTGAGCCCGACATGTAGGTTTTGGGAGGAACAGTCTAGTTACCTTTTGAACCGGCCTCAGAGGAACGAGACTTCTCCTTTAGGAGATCCCGCTCCTGTTTTAGTAGTCTGTTCTCTTCTTTAAGGAGACGAATCTCCTCTTTGAGGAGCCGGTTCTCTCCCTTTAGCTGGTTCAAGTCCGACTTGAATTTTTCCATGGTTTCACAAGTACCGCCTCGAACCTCTTCAACTGAAAAAGATGCGCAAAGATGTATTAAATACTTGGGATTGTATTTGTTTCAACGTGTTAACAGTCATAGGCTGTTCTATTTCAGTTAGACAAAGCTTTGTAACTAAGCCTTGCTGAGCCACGAGGCCCATAGGGCAGGAGCCTATTTCCTGTTTCTTTAGCATGAGGCAGCCTTGTGTACATTACAAGTCCACCCCCTGGACATGATGCTAGCATGTCGCAGGGACTCAATCTATATCCAAGCCGGGATGCAGAGTGCCAGGATTTTTATTTGTTATGTCCTGACCAAGGGTCGAACATCAACCTCCCATTCTGAGGGTGGACTAACCACAAGGACATTGAACTTTGCAGGTGCACAGAATACCAAGGCGTGTGTTTGCACGCACGCACGCACACACACACACACCTTGGTATGGAATGATTGTGGTGGTGGTGGGGGGGCCCCACCAGACAACCTTGTGCTACACGAGACCACTCTATGTATAACCATGATTGAATTAAATTCTTACCTACGATATATGACTCCACCTCCTCCAAGTTGTTTTCGACTGGCAAAGTCTTCTTCTTGTTTTCTTCTCTTTTTTTCCCTCTTCGGGTTTGTGTTTGAGACATGACTCTGCGGGGTAAAATAAATAAATTAAGATAATTTAACAAAGCTGTATCTGTTATACAGTATGATATATAAATGAACTTTGAGCTGATTTATGGCTCATAAAGTGGTCTAGGGCCCCTAGGGGGTCGTCACAGTTACTACAGGGGGGCCACCAAATATTTGTCATTTTTGTTTGATCTACATTAACTACATGAATATTTTCAGTCACTCAAATGCATTTACAATTGAAGCGTTTTAAGCTTGTAGATTAGCTATTTCTTTTGACATTTTTTAATTTGAATCCTGAATTATTTTCTTTTTACTATTTTTGAATTTACATGTATTCATTTTTAAATTAAACTTTGTTCTTATGCTAACATTATGAACTTCAATTCAAATACAATAAACAAAAAATATATAATAGGCATTAATATAGACTGAAGTAATAAAAGAGGGTCATATTTGCATGTTTTGAATTGTAACCGCAGAAATAAATAAATCGGGTGAAATAACAATTCTCACAGGTTGAGAACCACTTGATTGATTGATTGATTGATTGATTGATTGAAAAGTTTATTGAGAAAAAGGTACAGTTTCGTTACAGTACAGACTCACTGGTACAAGGTCAACTAAAAGGAGATTACACATGAAAGCCTGAGCTTGTTTCAATTGACATTTTTTAAAACTCATAACAGTAGGTGCGTTTACATGGACACAAATATTCCAGTTTTATTCGGTTTAAAAGCCCAAACCGAATAAAACTACTCCATATAAACACCTCAATCGGAAGGAACATGCCCAAACCGAATGAAATTTCATTCGGTTTGAGAGAGGTGGATAATCCTTTCTTTAAACCGAAAGAAGTGTCATGTAAACACTCGATCGGTTTGTCGCGCAGCTGCGCCGTTACCGCGCATGCTCTGTGATGATGTATCTCCCTCCCCCTCTGTCTCGTCATGGGAACCACCATGACTGACAG
>JAJHUR010093682.1:0-34828 GCA_027495735.1 Lutjanus campechanus | reverse complement strand
CTGTCCAATGCAAATTCTGAATTGACAAACTTTCGGATGAACTAAAAGAGTAAATGTTACCCCCTGGTTTGAAAGAAAGTTTCCTACTTCTTCAGCAAATTAAACCCCTAAAAATATTAGATGGTGGATAATATCAGTATTCCAAATGCATTATGACAGAACTTAAAATATGAGTACTTTGCTCAAGTCATTATGTTGATATTGTGCCAACAGAATGTCTACAAAGAATAACAACCAAAATTACTGACCATGTTAACCTCAAAATGTGTCAGAATGACCCCTTTGCATAATTTCACACTCCAGATGTTGCAGTTAACAGTTTTGTTGCTTTTGTAAGCCCCCTAAAAAAGCTGGGAATGATATGTTGCACAATCAAGGTATTAAAAAACATTTGCAGCTTAAGATGAGTTGCAGCATGGCATGAATGGTGTTGTATGCATGTTGAAATTCCTCAACAGAAAGACGAGGGTGTCGTTTTGGGGAAGGGCTTCAGGCATAGAGCGGAGAAAGGCCTCTCTGTTTGAAAGTCTGCGGCGTGTTTGTCACCCACTCTGGCAAAGTGAGCCAATACTGACCGCTAAAGGGTCCAATCAGGCATTAGGGGGAAACATGTATGTGTCAGAGCTGGAGCAGAAGAAGAAGGAGGAGCAGGAAAGGTGGGGGGTTGTGGAAGCAGGGTGGGGCAAGAGAGGGTGGGTGGGTGGGTGGGAGGGCAGGCGGGCGGGCGGTGGAGTAGATGTGAGCAGAGCTGCGGAAGAGCTTCACGCAAAGACACAGTCCCATCGATGCCTCCGTTACAGCCTGGAGCAGGAAGGGGGAGGGAAGGAAAACAGAAACAACATTAAATTGCAAGCCATTTTAACACACAGCACAGCAGGACACCACACTGTTATGTTCAGACAGACACACAACAACGCAGAGCACGTGAAATTGAATTTAAATCACATCCCGAAATTGTATTTCAGGTGTTCTTTTAATTTTGCCAATCCAAGAATGATAAGAACAGCAGTGGAGAGAAAAGCTCGAGTCTGGAAATGAATGCATTAATATGTTCTGCACTGTGAGCGGAAAATGCTGTCACACAAAGCCTTTTAGTCATGGGGAATCACAAAAAAAAAACATAGTTTAGCAGCCATAAAAATAACAGTTCTGCTTATTTCACATGAGAGATTTCTGAAGTTTTTGTTTTTTTCCCTCCATGCTCCTCTCACTGGTCCTGGGTGTTTGCTTACAAGCATATTGCCAACACTGTCAAATCTGCCAGGCTCCATAACTTCCTGGAGTCTCCACTCGTTGCCTGGCAACCAAAAACGACTCCAGGAAGCGGCTTTGTCCAGACAAAAAAACAAAAACAAAAAACTGCACCTGTTTTTTTGTATGTAATTAGCAATCAAGATATGACTTGGTCATTTGTGAGTTTTAGAGGTGCTGGTAGTTAGATCTGTGACCTTTGAACAGAGACGGGATAGCTGTAGTTTTCTCTTCTGTTTCCAATCTCTTAGCCTGGGAACCAAACAAATCTGCCAAGCTCATGTTTTCATTTGTTCTGGCAGATACGTCTGGCTCGCTTCACATCGAGACAGAATTCCCAGCCCATTCTCATTCCCAACTCTTCAGATACATGTACCGATGGTTTGTCACACCCCTGGGTGGTGCAACACAGATGCAACTAACAAAATTGATTGATAATCGTGTTACAGTAGATGTACCAATGATCAAGCCTTAACAAAAGTCAGTAATATTGGGGCGACTGAGATGGTACAAAGCCTGGTATCAAATTCTGCCAAGTGCCCAATAAAGGCTTGGGCTGGCCATAACCCTAACCCTAATACAGATGCTAAAGGGTACCTTGTGTGTCTTAGACACAGAGGGGCATGACAAAATGTTGGTATTTGATGGCCTGGGAATAAGAATGGGTTGGAATTCCACCAGCCTTGAATCAGGTCAGGCCAATCACAACCATATATTTAATTTAGGATGGGTTTCTGAGTTTGTTTTTTGATATCCCTCCCTGTCCTCATTCATTTTCTTAATCTTCAGTGGGGACATGTGTTACCCAACTTCTGGTCAGAGTAAATAAACTGAATGCATTTCCTATGCCTGCCAGATTACGGTGCTATATAAGTTGATAAGCCATACTGTCTATTTCAAAAAGATGTTACGGACTCGACACTTGGAATGACAAAATAATTCCAGTACCATAGCTTCTGCATTGGTTTTGTCAACTTACTGTTACTAGAAACAATAATAACTAGCTTAGTGCTGACATTCGCTAGCTAATGAAAGTGAATATTGGTATGTATAGACAACAAAGCTTTTTTTGTTTTGAAAAATGCACAGAAGAAGTCAAGATATGCCTATCCCTATATTACAACAATTAAAATTTTATCAATTTATATATTTATTTATTTATTTATTTATTTATTTATTTATTTTATTTCTTGATTTATTTTATGCACACTGCCTTTAATAAATACTGACCAAGAATGAACTTTTACTTTGACTGGTGCTTACTTGTTTAATGAATATTTGATGATATAAAGAAATTAAGTTTTCAGGGGTTTGAGGGTCAGCTCTTCAAAAAAGAAATTGCATTTGCCTGTTGTCTAACCACAGCTAGAGCAAGAAACAGCACTAATTCAATGATGAAGTTTCACATCACCAAAATCCCAATTGCACATATGGCCTTAACATAATTGCAAAAAGAAAAACATACAGTCGCATTTATTTGTAAAAAATCAAGATGCAGCCTAGTTTTTAAAAGTCTACAGTATGTATCATCACACACTGTACAGATCAGAATTCAAAACCTTGCATCCAGGAAAACCACAATGGATCTTAGCGACTCTGAGTGGCACTGTCGTTGCACATTATCTGCCAGATGGGCCGGCATAGGGCCTGCTGGAGGGGAAGACAGGGTCACATCCTCCCTCCTCTTGCATTATGTAAGATTTATTTTTGGGTTGTACAGTTCAAACCAGTGTGGGTTTGCCAAGTGGTTGTCAGACAGTCAACCACTCTCAAGCTCTTGAGCAGGATGTGAAATCACCACGGTTTGACCGCCAAAAACTTCTTCCTGAAATATGTCAGACAGGCTGCCTCACTGGTTGTAATTATTCAGCCAGTAAAGACGTTTCCACCTGATTTGATAACAAGAGTGTTTCTGCCGTTAGTGTTACATTTATTTGCTCACTGAATCGGGCCAACAGCTGCGTGGGATTTATTGCTACGTACATACAGGTGTTGCCAACATGTTTTTTAGCCTCGAGGCTTAACATCCTTACTGGCACGGCTTTGGGCTCAGTAAAGCTGAACCTTTAGGACACCCCCCTTATGCGGCTCACTTTGTAGCACTCATATTCTCTCTCTTTCTCTGTCTGCCTTCCAAACTCCTGGTCTAATGAAATACATCTCCAGCATAATAAGCCACGTGGGTGTCTTTAAATGAATAAAGAGAACCCCACAGTCCTTAGAGGCTATATGGCAGAGCTAATCTGCTGCTCTAAATTGGCTATTTTCAAAGATATATACAGTGTGTGTTTTTGTAGACATGCATCATGTTTGTGAAGGTGAACACTGACTTGATGTAATTAGTCTCATTAATCTAATCAGTGTCCTAGAGGAAGGAGAAACTCAAATTGTTATGTCTTCAATGTGCTATTCGCTGATATAGTGCTGTGATTAGATTTTTTTTAGCTCTTTTAAACAATTTGCCTTGCCTTCCTCTACATTACTTAGTTATTTCCCAGATTTTTCCAGAATACCTCATTAAAAACTTTCAGAAGAACTTGTTGCATTTAGTCGTGAGTTCTCGCAGAAATGTAGGTGGAGAAAGCAACAACGACAGCATAGTTAGGGCAAGAGCGAGAAAACATGTGAGTCACACCATTGGATGTATTATCCCAGATACTGACTATGCAATATCACCGCAATAATGGCACGTCAGACATAGGGCGTCAGAAACGAATGGGCGTTGAGCACGACATTGATTGTTTTATCCCGTGTTGTGCATCAGAATGCACGACAACAGAAACTGGGAGACCTCATTACATCCTGACAGAAAGATTTTTCTTTGCCTTCCACGACTTATTTGAAACGTTGATCAATAGGAGCTCAGAGCACTTCTACATGCAAAAAGAGGAATGATGATTACTGCTGCAAGGTGCAACTGTGAAACAGAAGTTAATGCTTGTTTTATCTTTCTTCTTTTAGGCTTTTCTAAACTCAAGGCAGCTAGTAACATACACATCACTTTGGACACTGTTGTTTGTTTAAATTCTTGTTCCTGGAAGTCCACTACTAGCACCTCTTCTCTGATGTGTTGCATGCAAAAATGTATAACTATAATTGCCTGATCTGACATAGTAACCATTGCACTAGACAAAAATATTGTTTAGTTTGAACCTGACATTAAGAGAGCTGGTTAAAGGGACAGTTCAGCCCCAAATCAGTATTTTTAGGTAGCGATATTTATCTATCTAGATTGTTTTGGTGTGAGTAAAAAGACTCAAATTAGTGGAAAACAGTTTTGAAGCCTCAAGTTTGGCATAAGAGACGTTGCCATCTGTTTTTTTTTTGTTTTTTTACAACCAGAGCATGCGTAGTATCAACAAGAGCATGAAGCCGGTGGGTGATGTACTAGTGACCACCTGGTTGCAATCTTTCTCAAATTACAACTAAACAGTACACAACAATAGGTTTATGAACACATTTTAGGAGAGAAAAAGGCATTTTAGAAACAGAATACTGATCTATATTTGATTGATACTATCTACTCTGACAGTTTAATCTAAGTTTTGATAGGACGGAAAGACAATGGTGGCCACCTGGCCACAGTCCTTCTCGTATTACAGCTACACAACTACATTTAAAGCGAGAAATAGCAATAAAGTAACAGAATATTGATAAGTACTGTCTAGTTTTGATCTGAGTTTGGCGACTCACTGAGAATGACATTAACATCGTACCCACGCCCTGAGGCATACCCTGCTTTATCATATATTTTCCTTTAAATTGGAACATAATTTACTAAATGAACATCATGCTGTATTGAAGAGGATTTGAAACTAGCGATTTAGAAAATATACTCATCAGGAAACTGTTTACTGAGGTCATATATTGAGACTCCATACAAACAGACTTGCTACCTGCAGAGTCGCCCCCTGCTGGCCACTAGAAAGGATGCAGGTTTAAGCCACCTCTGCATCGGCTCCACTTTTCAAATCCAGAGGTTCTGTCCACTTATGCTGCTGTCTATGGGTGTGAGTTGCTGAGTTCTGGAGATACTGGCTGTAAAGATATCTGCACTCACATTGTGGTGATCAAAGCACCACAAAAAATTCATTTGAAAAACTCAGCTAAGTCTCTTTCCAGTACTCATGATCTGGTTACCTAAGATAACCCACAGACCTTATTGTGAGCAGTTTCATATAGGAACTAATTTCTTTTTACCATAGAAAAAAAGTTTCTCAAACAAGGACAGATGTTTGTGAATCTGAATTTGAATTATGCAACTTTCATTTCAATGACTAGGTGTCCAGTTCTTAGAATTTGGTCTCCAGTTCTCATAAAACATCCATACTTATACCTTTTAAATAACATCATAGCTGGAGGTAGCAAAGCATTATCGTCTCCAATGTGCAGACGTCAGGACAAACATAAAAAAATATACAGTATTTTAAATGACTTCATATTTTGCTTTGTGTTCTTTATCAATTTCTTAGAACTCTTGTTCAGCTTTCTTCTTGAATTGACCTATTTTCTTTCTTTGTTCCTTTCTTTCTCACTTTGAATTGAGTCTTTTTTCTAAATCCTTGAGTTTTCTTTGTCATTTCACCTCGAACTATTAGATAGGCACAGTTACAACCATAAATACTGAGAGGTGAAATGATCTCAGCACAGTTTATGCACGAACCTGGCATCAGTTTGTGATGTGGAGCCAGGAAATCTTTTGTTTGAGAGCTCAAATTTCTTAGAAACATGCCAACATCTCATTTTAATTTGGATATTGGATTATTATATTTTCTTTATTATTTCATGACTCAGATTAATTGCATTATCCATTATGAACTCAATCCGTAAATGTAATATCTGGTTTAATTGTCTTTTGACTCCCACTTGTTTTTATTTTTGTTCTTTGTGTCTATATGTACAGTAATAAGAAATGCACTGAACCTTATAAAGTTTTAACACTTTTAAGAATCTTGACAGAAACCAAACATTCATGCTCTGATGGGTCTCAGCCTCCATGAGATTGGGTGATGTGGATTTTTTACGCTTCAGTGACCAAGACTTTGAAGGTGGAGGTAGAGAAGGAGGAGGAGGAGGAGGAGGAGGAGGAGGAGGAGGACTGGCTGTGCAGACGGGCAGAGCGCTCATCTGTCCATCTATTTATCTACTGTACCATTTTCCTGCTCTATGCCCTCACTAACTCACTATCTCTCTTCAACCAGTGACTCACAGGTCTGACATTGTACCAAACACACACACGAGCATGCACACACTGTCATCAGTACACCAGCTCACTCACAGAGGAGTTCAGACAAATGAAAGACAGAAACACACCAGATCTCAGGATTTGTACTGTTTTATCAGCTTTACAGACATTACAGTAATTTCATTCTAAATTTAGAGCATAAAACTAACTTTGTACTTGGCACAGCTGTGGTTTTCTAAACTGTGAACTGAATAGGGTTTCAGCCAAGTTACACAAAATAACCATTAAGTTCTTGAGACAATTTAGACCCTGTTTACACCTGGTATTAACATATATTCTTTATCTGGATATCCTGTCTGTGTGAGGAAATGCACCTTAATGCAGGTGTAATCAGATCTCCAATGATAATAATCTACAATAAGAATAATCCACCCAAAGAAATGTAGGTGGCCTATTTCTGCCTCTTCCTGCTAAAGGACAGATTCACATTTTATCAAGTCTGTCTTAAAACAACAGTCAGGTGCCCTTATTGACTCTGAAACAGGTTTTCCTTGCTGTGATAAGTCCTGCAAATCATGCGGGCCATGTGATAATAAGGGACAAAATTTATAGTCCAAAGTTTGCACCTTATCAAGGAAACACTGTCTTGTGGAAACACAAAAAGGGGCATAAAACGGCTGTAACTTTGAAAGATATCTCTCTGATATGACTGCTGAAGTCATTGAAATATTTAGATAATTTTTTGATAGTGTTTTGGCACAAATCGATGACTGTTTTGTTCCTCATCACTTACACTGAAATCACATTAGGGACCTTTAAATAGAGGGAAAAAAGGTTACATGGTTCATATGGGTACCTGACAAACAGATTTGGAAAAATTGTGAACATAGCATGTAGCAAAAGCTACAAATGGTGATAGCTAGCAAGTCTTCCCTTGCCAAGAGTGAATTAAAAGTGTCCATGGCATTGCTTCACTTGACCTGGGAGTCTTTTGTGGGGCTTGTTTAAGCTGGCAGGAAGAGGAAGTTTCTGATTTACAACTGGCCTTTATTTCTTTTAATTCAATATGTCGTACCAACCTGGTCTCATCAGATACTGACTTGTCAGGTACTGTGATCTGTGTTTCATGCAGGTGAACAAGGTACAGCTGTATCAGACACTGCCAGAAAGCCTTTTTTAACACATGGTTAACATTGTAAAACAGTTGCAGCAGTGAAACAGGCTTAGGCACAAAAAGTACTTGTTTACAATAAGTAAGTAACATTATGTCACATGATGTCACTTGGGTGACTTGCCAGACAAAATCAAGACGAAAGTCACATGGCTCAAGTCATGTGATGCATGTAATCTTATGTAATTTGCAACTTTTAATAAACGCGCATTTGTATGAGTCACCGAGGGGCAGTGACAACTCATCGGTATCTCACGAGTCAGGAATGAGAATGAACTTGTGGTACACACTGACTGACTCGCTCATAATGTGGTCTGACCAGACCAATCACATTTCGATCACAGTGTGTTCTGCATGCATTTACACCCTGCATTAATATGCAATTTATGTAGGATATCCAGAAACAGATCCTATTGCAGTGCCTGGTGTAAATGGGGTTTTGGAGATTGCCTTTTCTTGACTTATTTTAGTTATATTGCCCCTCTCAATCATTAAGGTCACCACCAAAAATCTTCCCAACCAAATTTACCAAATTTTGCACATCATTGATATATTACTGGCTAGGAGCTACAGTGCATTGTTGGATTAATGTTGTATGAAGAAGCAGCTGAAGGGATATGAAGAGTTGAAGAAGTAGGAAATGGTCTAATTAATATGAATGAAATTTAAATGTATAATAAATATCATGAGTTTCTAGCTGAAAGTACGGATGAGTGGAAACAACTTGAAAATGTGACTTGAAAGTCTAACGATGTCTAAGTCCTGCATACGTTTTTACCTTGCCGGACCACTGTTGTTCAAACCAATCAGATCAGTACTGATGGCTCCTAAAGATGTTAGCATATCTGCTGCAAGAACAACATTTGCAACATTTTAGAATTTTAGAGTATTTCAATCCAAAAAAGCAAAGAAAGACACTGATCATCGTCGGACTGGCCATTCAGTGCACCAGGAGAAATCTTGCTGGGAACAAGCAGCTCATTATTCAAAAACAAGAGTGAGACACGTGAGTCAAACCAATTTTCTTCAAGATTTTTTGTTTCCTGCTAAAGGACACTATTTACCATAGTACATGCTCAGTTTGCTCATGGTGAGGACAGGTCCTTATTTTCAGATAGTAGGAGGGGAATTAGTCTTTTTAGGTTACTGTTTATTCATTCACAGAGAACTGCAAAGTTGCTGCTTGTTGGGTCACATATTAACTGCATAAACAACAAGTGAAAGCTGTGTTTTTAACCAGTGGTGTTCTTCTAATATAGGCCTACTGTACGGACAGACAGAGGAATCGTCTAGGAGGAGTTTCTTTTGCTGCAAGAACTGTTTAAAAGAATGGTTCAACATTTCGGGAATTATGCTGGTCTGCTTTCTTGCTGAGCGTTAGATGACAATATTGATATCACCCTCATATCTGTCTGCCGAAGACAAGGCTGCATCCAGTTAGCTTAGCTTAGCATAAAGACAGGTGCAAACAGCTAGCCTGGCCCTGTCACCTCTTCGGGAGCGGTGTGTAGATTTAGTTGCAACCACTTTGTCTCACTCTCCCCTTCCAAGCGTGTTGGAGAACCTACGATGACCACGGAACAAAACACAGAAGGCCCCATCTAGACAGTTTGGTTTGTCTTTTCTGGGCTACTGTAAAAACATGTCATTCTAAGGTAATCAAAACAATCCTTATTTCCAGGTGATTATACACCAAGAAAAACATACTTGTGAATATTAGATTCGAATTCTGCCATATTCTCTTGAAACAATGCCCCTAAATGTCACACATCAGATCTTTAAGTTAACTAATTAAGCTGTTATGTTGTATTTGTAAAGAAAGTGTAAAAATGACAGATTGTGGTTTTACAGGGGTTGTGTGCTGGACATTTTCTTTTTATAAGTACAGTGACTTCCTAAAGTCTCCACTGATTGCCAATCTTCTTATCAAACTGTTGGCAAGAAAGTGAAACTATTTCCAAAAAGTGTCAAAACTATTCCTTTAGCAAGTTTCTATGGATTACTTTGCTATTCATACTGTTCCCCACCATGAAAACCATTGGTAACTGACATGAATTTCATCTGACTACAGCCATTGTTCTCTGTGACGTTTTAACAGCCACCTTTCACGCTTACGGGTGTTTTATAATAATAGATTTTGTATGGAGGATCACTTTAATAATTTAGATTATACACAGCATTTAAAATCAGAGCATAGACACATCACTAAAGAAATTAGTAATCATAAATATTAGGATTTAATTAAGTAATAAACACTGACTCAACCAAAATTAGCTCTTTTAAGACGTTTTAAAAATTTCAACCAAAGTAAAATATGGATAAGGGTCGACTAAGATAAAAGATGACATAAAAGAAACAGAAAACGTCCAAAATGAAAACATCTTTTTATTGTCATACACTTTGTAAAGGATGAGTGCAAATAAAAGAGCTTGTGATCAAAAATCTACTCATCACTAAGCCATGGACCATAAGGCATCATTAAATACAAGCTTTTTGGAGCTATCATCTACAATACAAGGACGGAATCAAGGAAAAGAAACAACACAGCATCAATGCTTATGCAATTAGGAGGGAAAATGGCGGAAAATAAATTTAAATGAACAGAAAACAGAAACAACAAAAAAACACAACACAATTTGTACATCCAAAAGAAAGAAGTCAAAAAATTCACAAGGAATATTGATATTACGGCAAGTGACGATAAAACATAGTCTACAATCTGTTATGTACACTTGGCACTAATGTTAGATCTTTGATTGTTGTCCAGTCAGGTTGTTGTCACCTCTAGCATGTGCACAGGTCGCAACTCTTTTTTTTTCTTTTATTTAAATGCTAGTCTAATCATTTATATAATCTATAAATATTCTGAAACAATCATTCTCTCAAACAAAGCTGTTGAAAAGTTTTGCAAAGCCTGACGTAAAACTTCATTAGGTATTGAGATCAAACTGCTCAATGGACAACAGTTCATCAGAAAAATGCTCACATACTTTTATATATAGTGTAGAAGGATTATTTTTTTTCATAACAAGAATCAATCTTTGATAGTCCATCTCATGCACTTGAAAGTTGTAAACAGTACAAATATAAATGATCCACTTACAATATTTGAATCCCAGCAATTCCAAAATAGACAGACAGACTCCAAAAAACAGCAGCAGATTGTTTGTATGCATTTTCCAACACACAGATGTGTATATAATGAGGTGGAAAATGGCTATTTAACATGATTGGATTGTCTCTATCTATTCGACGTGGCTAGAGAGAATCAAAAGCAGTATACAGCTCGAATGACGCCACAGCTTCCAATTCATGGTGATATGACTCAGATTTGCTATATCTCTAAAACATACATTTAAAATATATTATGATATACAGCATGAAGTAGAAAAATGGACTGGGGTGGTTTTCAGCATCCTGATATGTCTTTTCTGATATGTTAAAGGGAAAGTTCAGCCAGATTTAAGTTACTTAACTTGTCACGTTAACGTTATAATCCAAGAACTCAATAATTCACACTTCTTTTAAGAAACAAGAAGGCAAGTTTAAGATTCATGTGTCCTCCGCGGTCACATTTTCAGCAGTGTTGTAGTCACGACTAGTTAATGCCAAGAAAAGACAAAATGTGTTTTGTCAAATTAATGAATAAAATATTTTTTAAAAAGGCAAAAAAAAAAGGCAATGGCTTATTTCCAAGTCAAAAAAAGTCAGAGAAGAGAACAACACTATGAAAATCAAGCCAATTATCACAATGGTTGGACATTCATTATCGGTTATCATCATCTGAGTGTAAAAATATACAGTTACAGTGCTTCACAGGGAGCCAGTACAACCTCCAGAAATGGTGGATACACTCAATATAATAAAGGATCACAAAAAAGTTGCCTTGTGACAGGAAATGACATATTTGACAAGCTCTTCCGCCTTTGTTCAGGTGTGTTCAGACCAAACAAAAAGCTTGTTTCAACTCACTTTATCAATATCCTGCTGTAGCTGCTAGCCAACAGCATGCACAGACTCTGTGTGTGTGTGTGTGTGTGTGTGTGTGTGTGTGTGTGTGTGTGTGTGTGTGTGTGTGTGTGTACTGTGCCGATATGGTAAAGGCCTAAGTGTACAGTTCAGACTGTTTTCTTCCAGACCCTTTCGCATTTGCTCTTGTAGAATAAACTGCAAATGTTTTAATTTGAGTGGACACGTCTTTACATTAAAGGGACAGTTCAACTTAAACTATAAAATACATTCAGTTCACAATATTCTGGCCTGTAGTGCTATTGATCCATCTAGATTTTTTTTTTTTGTTTGAGTTGCTGAGTTTTGGAGATATCAGCCAAAGAGATGTCTGCATTCTCTCTAATGGCACTTGTGGTGAAAAACTCAACAGCAGTCATGACCTGGTTACTCATCCACAGACCTTGCAGTGAGAAGTTTCATGTGAGAACTACTGTTTTTTCTACTGCTCCAAACCCACCAAACATTTCACAGTGCTAGCTACCTCAGTAGTGCTAACAGTACAGGTTAGCCAAGGAGAACACCAGTTTACATCGCAAAGTAAGAAACATAAGTCTCACGTCCATGAGTTGATGCACGTTTCCTTCTGTGCTGTCATATGGTTGGTGGGTGGTAGAATCTCTTTTTTCTTACATCTAGTTTCATTGTATTTGAGAAGTTGAATATATAAGCAATAAAATAATTACTTAGTTCAGTACAGCTGCTATGGGGTGACTTGGTCTGGTATGACTCTAGCTTAAGGTTAGCCAATATTAGCAAATCTTAAGTGATATTTATCACTGTGTAACTGACATTTCTGAGCCAGATCACTGACCTTGTGACTCCACTTGTGCTACTCTTTCAGCTTGGCCTTTTAACTAATTGCTAAACATAGTGGTAGTAGTAGCAGCAAAGCTGCATAGTCATGCTTTTCTTGATTTACATCCCTGTTAGTCTTTCTACTTGGATTTTAATGCAATCAAATTGACTCTAACTTCACTTTGCATTCAGCCTGAACACACCTTTATACATTTAATTTCAAAATTATGAAGTTATTTCTGTTGTAACATACTATATCTAAAAAAAAAGACCAACTTTTACTCGTACTGTGTTGTTTATGCGATGAAATGTTCATGAAATTCTCAAAAAAGCTCAACATAATAAAAACGTAATGGTAAAATAAAAGAAGTTCGACAATTGTTTGGATAAAAATCAAATGAGTTTGAAGAGTTCCAATTCAAAGTGACTACAACACTGCTTCTGAGCAACTCTGAACAAATTTTAACAAAAATAAAGTTTTTGTTTTGCCTTTTTTTAAAGGTCATGTGCTCTCCCTTTATGCTTCTAACAGTCACAGCATGACAGAGCTTGGAATCTTAAAACCTCTCTTTCCTGCACCAACCTAAATCACTCTGGTCCTCAGACCCAGGCCTATTAGCAACATTTCTTTCATCCAAACTATTTTATAAAACAGTATCATACACTACTCAGAAAGCTAATGGAAATTTCAGTACTCTGTCACTGATTAGGGTCTACAAAGTTCATTTATTGATTGGATAAAATAACTTAAAATTACTGCACTGACTATACAGTAGCGAGCTTTAGATTTTTATCTGTATCTATTATATTCTGTATCTATCTTTAGCTATTTAAAGTAAAATAATATACATTTATCTCTGGGAAATGGGGGTTGGGGGGCTCAGTGATAGCATTTCCGAAGGGTAATTAGTTCTGCAACAGTTGGCGAGATACATTTCAAGTGTCAGCGTTTTCACAGAACAGCGTCAAGTGAGGGAGTCCTGGTCTGACCAGCTGCCTTTTGTTTTTTCCCAAAGTTATTGTTCAAACGTCTCGCTCATGTTCACAGGCAATATTCAAAGCACAGGCTGATCAGTCTCCCATCAAAGAACCGCGCCAACACATCCCCACACAAACAGGGACGCTGGCTTCTTCACATTCAAATGGTACGGTGTAAATAAGAGGACATTTTTTTAAGTTAAATAAAGCTTTTCAGACAAACATGTAACCTGTACAGACATCCACACATGAGAGACCATGAGGTAACACTGACAAAATGTTCTACACAGTTGACAGACATAAGAAATGGCAAGACAATGTTGTGAAAATATACAATGCTTGATGTACAACAGTTACATTCATTCAAAACAAAAAAGAAGAAGAAGACATGGAAAAATCTACATTTGTACTCACACATGTGTCTTTTTTAAAGTCCAGGATGGTGTGATCAGTTGAAAGTTACAAGCAAGATACATCCAGGAAATAAATCAAATATTATGAAGGGATCGAGTCAATAGTTAAAGACAAAAAAAAAGGGTAAAGGAAAAATCTCCTGTATGGTTCAAATCAAACCAAAGAAAACGTGAGTCCCGACTGCTTTGAGAAGCTGGACAGTCAACTTATCTGTACACACACATGCCAACATTCCATGAAAATACACACAGCACGGGCAGTTTTCATCACTGGGCTGGCTTTTGGATTCAGTGCATTCTTTAAGGAGGTGGGTTACTTATGTAGAGTTATGGCGGCTGTTTTTGTTTTGTTTTTTTTGTTGTTGTTTTTTTTTTAAATAGTTGCTCATTGTTTTGCTGTTTTGTGTCCCTAACTCATTTGACATACTCAGCTGACTTCCAGAAGTGCCCTGGGTGGGAAAGGCGACGGTTCCGTTTTGGCAACTTTTCCAGTAAATCTACCAGCTTGGAGAAGCTGGGCCGCTCTTCCTGCTTGTACGCCCAGCACAGAAGCAGAATGTCCTGGAAAAGGCAGAAAAGACTATTTAGACTTTGTATTTAAACATCTTGTATCAGAGGTAGTGTTATCAACATACCAAAAATTGGACTTTGATACCAATACCAGGTTTTGCATCAACAGAACATCCAAAAGGGATATTAACAAAGACATGAGGGCTCGAGACAGGTGCATGCTAATGTTATGAACACAACTGGAAGATACTGATGATCTGGCCTGATGGCTAACATGATCAGCAATTCCAGCAGCAGCTGTGAAAAACAGCTTTTAGAGGCAATTAAGGTAATTGAAGTAGCAAAATTTAGCTAATTTTCGGTACCAAAAGCAGAGCTGCTTAAAACAACAGGAGCTAAACAAAACTGTCAGGAATACAAATCCTAAGTACAGTTTTAGTTGAATAGATCATAGACATATAATAGAATCTAGACTTGGCACTACTGCTCAACCTTGCTTCCAATTTTTCCAAGTTGCCACTTGTTGTATTGCAGCAAAAAATTACCCTGTGGCCCAAAAAGCATTTTCCCCCATAAGCCACCAAGAAACAGCTCTCAAACTGTTGACAGGACACCTTGAACTGCAAACAAGGTCAATTATAACACTTTTTATGATGATTCTTTAATCCATGAAGGTTTTATATTTGTAAAACTTTTCTAGAGCAGAGAAAAGCTATTTAAAAATCCATGACATCATTGCAATGTAAAGGCTATGGGTCGAGCGGGAACTCTTGGGCAGGACCTGCAGAAAAAAACACTACTGTACACATTTAGTTGGCTGCATACTGTGGAAGTAAACTTGGAAGCTAGACAACTTTTTCAGCTTGTGTGCCAGGTGAGCAATTCTCCTTGAACTGAATGGGTGTCATCTTTGTCTCTGGTGTCTACTTCCTATAATATGACTATAGGATTGACTCAAGCGACTAATCACAGCCTTGACAACGTGTGACCTGCAAAACTTTGCTGCTACTTCAGAGACACTGGAGGGAGGACGGGGGAGGTGAGCGGAACAAGAGTTTAGCAAGGTGGACAGGTGCAGTTGTCATGATTTTCCCTTATGGGGGACCGACAGATTGAAAACATCTGATCTAAAAGACTAACTCTGACCTGACACCCTTTGTTAAGCCATGGACCTCAGAACCGTGGGGCATAGAGCCACTGCAGGTGAGGAGTGGAGGTCTCAGGGAAAATATGGAGTCTAACTAAGTTTAAATGAGTATGATTTATGTAGAGAAGATAAAAAAACAAGAGTTTGTTGAAGGTGTTGTGCTGACCTTTATTCTACTGAAATTTAACTGTGATCCTTTAGTTGCTTCCCCTACCGTCCAAGTCAAATTCAACTTATGAGCATTCTTCTAAAAACTTTCTTTGTTCCTAGGTATCCACTTTAAGAGCACTTCTGTGAATCTAGCCCCAGATTGCTTATTGTCTCTGTCACGCAAAGTTAATTTATCAAGTTTATAAAACGTGTTGGAGAAAAATGAGTTCTGGATTCAATGAGTGCTTGAAGATGAAAAATATGCAGCAAGTTTGAAAAACCGAGTGACTCATGAACTGTGACAAATTAAAAAGAAAAACTTACTGATATCTCCTTCCCCATGCCAGTTTGGGCGAGGTTGGGTTTCATCCCGCTGCCGATCTGCCATATGATCACCTCTGCTGGCTGACTCTTGTAAGGCCACTCACGTGCATGTAACTCGTACCAGATGGTGCTGTGACGACAGAGAGAGAAGACAGGGTGGGTCAGTGGACTGTCTGGTTAGGAGAACAATACTACTGTCTTCAACACACCTACAGAAGCAAGAGCTAACACTACGGGCAAAACATCAGTTACAACTATAACCCATCAACTTAAACTGCTGGTCGGACTTTATTTTACAGTATACTAATAAGATGCAACAAGATGTACAAAACTAGAAATAATATGTTCTTTATAAGTCAGTATTAAACCCTTCATTAGACACTTATTAGACATTCTTAGAGGCTAATAAGGGACACGTTGCAGCCAAAGTGTACTGTAAACTTGTAATACTTGTGTATTATTTCCCACTGTTGGATCCTTATTAGACTTTATTAGAAGGTATTTTGAAACTCTATACAGCAGAATTGTACTGTAAACTAAAGTAAAATCACATTTGGTTTTTGTCTAATTTGATACAAAGTCTGGTTTGTTACGTCTCATAACTGTACTGAAAATTAAAGTGTGATGAAATTGTTTTGACCAGCTGTCTGAGGAATGTACAGCTGTGAAAACTTGTATTGTGTGGATTAATTTAAGTTTTGAAGAACAATTGCATCCAGAAGTTAAGAAACAACACATTTTTAATTACTGCTCATGCAAATTTAGGATAGGCCACCCTCCCTGTGCAAATAAGCTGCTATTTTCATTCTGCTCCTGCACGTCATCTTAGCATAAAAATAGCTCTTTGCCAGGAGAAGGGGAAAAAAATGACGGCTGATGGTTGATGAATATGTAAAACAGCCATGGGGGTCACCTCTAGGTAACACAAGGGCTAACTGAGCAGCTGGACATTGTGCGCCAGTGTGGCACTCTTCTTCCCTTTAGAATGATATGGCGACTAAGCCTCCATATGGGGGGCCATCTGAAAATGCAATTGTGCTAGGAGTCAACAGAGCAGGGTCCACCCCCACAAATGAATCTGTAATGGCAGCAGAAGAAGAACAGGAGCCTTGGGGATTTCAAATTAACTCAGCACAAATTTAAAATTGGACGCTAGAGGAGAAGAGGGAGGACACCTTGGTTTGACAAACCGGAGTGACGCTCAGAAAACTAATCTGTACGGGAGATGATTTGGGTAAAAGTTAGTCAAATACCACACATTTTTAACTGAGAGGATTCAAGGTAAACTGAGATTAAGTGCAGTTTCTCTAAAAGGTAAAAACACTACAACTGCCTAAATGCAAGACAGAGAAGTTTTGTTTTGGCAAGGCAGTCCCATAAATGTATTTCTTTTATCTGCCTAGGAGTTGTGCTGCTGGAGAGCACCAGAACAACACCCCGCCCCTTTTTTGCTCCAAGTGAGGAAACAGAGAGAGAAAAAGAGTGTTTGTGTGGACAGGAGGGCCAGGTAATATTCTAAACATGATTGAGTTATTCATAAAGTCAGTCTGAAACAAGACACATCTTAAGCGCACGTGTTAGTGATGTGCAGATGGACTCTGAGGTCACCAAATTTGCATGTACGTATATATCATCTACCCAGCACCCACCCATCCCTACAGGCCATATTACCTTTTAAATTATGTCAAGCAGAGCAAGGTGTTGTATTGATCTACGAGCATTTTCTTTAACAATTTACTATTAACTATTTAAGAGAGGCTTCTGTCTGTTTAATTTCCATGTACACAGTAATGTCACTGCAGCAAATATTGTGGGGCATTTAAGCAGCAAAACTCTGACAAACAAAACTATAATAACTTGAACTTGTAACTTGACAGGACAGAGTAAACTCTCCAGGAGAAACAGAATTAAACAATTAGCGCAAGAAGTTGCCTTGCTGTATCTCGTGCATAAATGCGCACACATCATCTTACTTATTGGAGAAGCATGCACTATTTCACACCCTCAGACCTATGATATCAATAACTATTGTAATATTATGTAATATTGTGTATTATGTATTACAGTAATAATTTGACATTTTGGAAAATACACTTATGTGCTTTCTTGTGTTCTTGACGCTGGTAGATAAGAAGATTGATACCACTCTCGTCTTTGTTAAATATGAAGCTACAGCCAGCAGTCTGTTAGCTTAGCTTAACATAAAGACTGAAAACACGTAACATTGTCTAAAGGTAATATTATTATAATATTATTATAATAGCATCTCTAAAGCTCACATTATATCTCATTTGTTTAATATGTATAGAAACTGTAGTATCTCCAATGGTTGCCTGGCAACCTCACAGTGATAAGAGGGCTCCACTTACTCCCCCGTGCCAAGAAATAGTCCAACACATAATCCCCAAACAGACCATAATTTGTCTTTTTATACATTTTTTTGTCTTTGTACAATTTTGTACAACTGCTGACTGTGCTTCATACCTTTTACCAATCATCAATCAGACTATTCCTATAATGATCTGGCTCAGATCTGATCTGATCTGGCTCAAACTTCAACTGATCCTCTATGAATGTATCTGCAAGTTCGATCTATAAGCTCAGACTCTTCTGTCAATCATTTTCCCAGATGAAGGTTTAAAGAATGAAAGCTTGGCTTGGTGCACAGCCCTTCTGCACCGTCACGAGTGCAGTGATCCTCTCAAAAGTAAAGTTGATTGTTGTGTCACCACCTGTTACAGATATACTTCTGCAAATGACATCACCACTGAACGAGCTGCAATATAGAGAGAAACCTTCATTAACTTCATGGAAACATAAAGGCCACCACAATTAACAATAATCTATATGACATTAAAGACTCTCAGTCGTCAATGAATGCTGTAATGTGGCCAGAAATTGAGTTTCCTGAGAAATACATGTATCATATTTCAACTCTGTGGAAGGACACTAAAGAAAGCTTAAGGGCAAATTAGAGCCTACACCCTTTAAGCAGATCTTGTCATAGTCACAAGGACATCAGTTCAGTTGAATATCAATCAAGATGGAGTAGCTGCTGAGTTCAGAGGGAATACAAGGTATAATTTTGCTCAAAAATATAACATACCTGACAGCAAATATATATCTAAGTTTTTCCACCAGGTTATTAATTATCTGATCAAACTGAAGTCATGTCAAATGTCTTCTCTTTAGAGACTGTATGAAAATTAGTGGGATGGGGAGGCTGCTGATCATTAGTTTTCACTTTTTTAAGAAGCTGGGCTCTGTCCGGCATTATTAATATTTTCTTTAGGCCCTACTAGAGATGAAACGGTAAGAAATTTGAATGATACACTCACTGACATCATTTCACGAAGATTTATATTAAAAAGCTCTCAACGATTTGAAGTAGCATCATGTCCTTTGTGATGACAATGTTTTTGATGCAAAATAAGCCCACGTTGTATTCTGTGCCTGTGTGTGGGAGACAGGTACTAACTTTGGTTGATGCTGGACAGAGTTTTTCATAGCCCTGTATTCAAACACTGTTACAGTAAAACTGTAAAATGGAGACAAGTCTTTGACTTTAACTGCAGCAACACCTTTGGGGTTTGTGAATAATCTTTAACAATCTTTTTGATTTTTTGGTGCATGAACATCAAGGAAAATTATGATTTGAATGTCATTCCTTCCTTTTATTATCATGTGTAATTTCATGGATCTGGTGTGCAAGTCCACAGATGACTGTAAGCTGCAACAACAATTCATGGCGAGCACACCTGCGCCTGCTGCGCCATTTGTCACGATCTTTGCTTCAAATAAGGTCCAAATGAAAGAATTGCTAAATGTAACGCCTGTGTGTGTAAAGGATGCTGGATCAGCAACATAAAACTTTATCCAACTGACAATGCACCTGGACAGGTGAGTCACTTTGTAAGTTAATGTGAAAGTTAATGTTAATGCACGAGTTTGCTGAATATTGTTAAAAGATGTGTTTGTTTGTTTGGCACACTTTTTTGCATAGAGTGCTGCTTTTCTTTGGATCTCCCCAGCCGTGCTTTGGTTTCTTGGACCTCTCCCTGGTATTTCATCAACTTTTTATCTGTGGGATGTCTTCTGTGTTTATGACTAACTCTGTAGAAAGTGTTTACTGACTAACACCAGGTGATTCAGTTGTGCACTCTCCCTCCTGCCTGTTAATGCATGGAGGGCTGCGTCTTTTTCCCTCTCAGCTCCTTGCTGCTGTTACAGTGCACAGCCTTTGTCTGTGGTTTCTCAGAGTAGTAGGCTTCATTTGTTCCCAGACTTTACCCTCTCATGGAGAATGATTCTCTGCTGTGCTGCATGACTGGGACGCATATGAGGTTTTGGATATGTCATTAGGCATGACGCTGTGGCTGAGTATAATGTCATACCAAAATGCAATATCCTGCTTAAAGTGGTAATATACCAAACCACTAATCAATGCTGATACTGTACTATAAATAGACAAAGGCGACAATAGACAATGACTTGGAACTTGGATTTACATTTTTGACGCATTTTTATTTAGTCATTCTGCTCTTTGTTTTTGTAAGTTATATAGTTAGGCACTGCTGTAAGATGGCTCCTTGTCGGCAGTCTGTAAAAATGAATACCTGTTGTCTTTATTTGCAGTCATTTGCACAACATCTCTTTTTTTAACCTTTGAATGTTTAAATTTGCCACTAAAGAGATATTTATACAGACATTATATTGTAATGTCCTTTTCCTTAGATGCTCTGTTGGTGAAGGCTGAATTGCAATCACGACTTTCACCTGGGAAACACTCACCAGATGTTTGGCAGCTTCCATGAAATGAAGTTTAGTACACATTCAATCAGAAACACAGCATCATTTGTAAATCTTTGATTCACTTCTCCTGCCTGTTCAATTAGTTGATGTCTCTTGGCTCCGCAATATTTTACCCTCTTCCCGGAGTAATCCAATCAGTTCAAAAGTAACTCTCTTGGTTTGCATGGTTTGATCAGCTAAGCTTCCTTCTTTCACACCCACATGGGGGAACCAGTCGCAAACCAGTGTGCTCTTTATCTACTTAAATCAGCTTCTCCGGTATCTCGCTGTTTTTCCTGATGCCAATGCTTATTTGTGTTCCGTTCCTCCCCTAACACTATTATAACCAAGGGTCTATTCATAAGGGATATGTGCAAAGTCGGGGGTCTTCACTGTTCCTGAGAGTATGGGATCATCCACATAATCAGGTTTATGGGAGCAAGTGGAGTCCATGTCAAAATCAGATATTTGTTTAAGCAATTAAGTTTTAAAATTGTTAATCTTGCTCTCATTAAATGGTTTTAAGTTGGATATCAAAAGTCTGAAAATAATGGAAGCAAAATTGTCCTTTAAAATGTCACATATTATTACATTAACTTTGTCTTTGTACAGTATGTAGTGAAAATCTGTAATCTATAATGAGATCTGAAAACCTGTTAATGAGAATTTTAGGACTCTGCTCTGTAAAAGTGAGAAGGAATTTATTGAATTCACACACACACATACTTTGGTTGTGTAAACCCTCTCTGTCAACAGTGGGCTATGAATGTCCAACATCAGGCTCCGGTGTAATCTGGACAAACAAACAAACAGGAGGGCATCAGGTAAGAGGACACTTACCCAAAAGCAAAGACATCTGACTGTTTGGAGAAGGGAAGCTTGTCCTCCTCCGTGTCTGGAGAGAGCTGCTGGATAATTTCAGGGGCCAGGTGACACAGCCAGCCGTTGGGGATCCTCAGTTTGTCTTCTCTCCGGCTGCAGAACGAGGAAACAAGGAATCTGCTGTGTCATGCTGCCAAGCCATTAAATATTAAATATCTCACATTGCTGCATTTTCATTACAGTACATTGTAGTTGCAATTATCCATAATAAGATTAGTGGATGACGTTGCCTTTCAATTACTGTTTCAGACATGTGTAAGTGATTTAAGCTTTCCATTTGCATCACTCGCGTATTGTTGCAATTTCCAGCTGATTTCTGTAACATCATCTAAGTACACATTTGTAACAGGTGAGTTCTGGGCCCAAATGCAGCACACAATATGACATGCATCGTTGGTAATGACCTTTATTACAACATCCCATCTGTGTTTAAACCTTTACAACATGTTTGCTTATTTAATAAAGGCACTTATAGGTGATAATGGCAAACTTACAAATTCCACTCCAATACCAGTTTGGAGCCCTTTTTAGATTGTGCAGTGAAAGTCTGCTCAATTGTAACTCTACGGTGTAAAGACAAGAAAAAGATGCAAGCGCAGACTTAAACACACTGAAGCAAATGTATTAAAGTCATTAACTCATGCTATGTGCAGCAAAACAACACACAGTTTTGGCCTTCGTGCTGGTACATCAAAAAAACTCAAAAGAGGAGGAGAGGCTGTCATGGCCAATGAAAAAAGACAGCTACAAGAAATGCTGAGATAACTAATATGAGCTAATGATCCTGTGTTTTAGTCAAATCTTTGAATGATTCGAAAAATGTATCCACTGTCCTTTCCTTTAAAAGATAATTATGTTTTATTTTAATAGTCTGTGTCTCATTAACATACTGTGGTTTTCATACCTGTCAGTTATCATGGGTTTAATTGTGTCACTGCAGGTATGTTGTTGGGCAACATGTTATCATAATTGATCGTCAGAACTATTAAAAAGTGTTGAGTTGATTGTCATCATTGTACTGGTTGAAGTAGGTCAATGAGCCAGTGTGACCACTCTCAGTGAAATAAATATTTCAAAGCAAAGTAATTTTTTACTCAATGACAGCAACAACATCAAACCTTTGTGATGTAATTTTATTCACTCCTCGACAAAAGTTATATGAGAAGATCAAAATGATTTTCAGGCCTGTTTGTTAAGTATGAAGCTACGAACAGCAGATGGTTATAGCTTAGCATAAAGTCTGGTAGCCTGGCTCTGTCCAAAGGTAGCCAAATCTGCCTATGTGCACCTCTAAAGCTCACTAATTAACATTCTTTTCCTAATTTCTTTAGTGTGTACATAAATAGAAATGTAAAAATGGTTGGTTTTACTGGAAGTTACTGGAAAACAGCAGTTTTAAGCCTTGCTCTCGTAGTGATGATGCCAGGCAACCAACTTAGACTGTTTCCCCATTTCCAGTCTTTATGCTAAGCTAAGATAATCGACTCCTGGCTCTAACTCCAAAGTTAATGCACAGATATGAGAGTGGTATTGATCTCATTATCTAAATCTCAGCAATAAAGAAAAATGGTCTTTTCTCATAATGTTGAATTATTACCTTAAATGAGTTGCTTTTAAAGGAAAAAAATAAATTGAACTTTCATTTGGATGTCCAATCAGTGATGATGGTAAATGTAGTTCCTCTGTGTGTGATAGTGACCAAGACAACTGAGCTCTCCTGCTTGCAGATCTGTGCAGCAGTGACTGCATGTACCAGGATGCATTGCAGGCGCGCCTGTGACTCCCACACCATTGTCGCTGTGTTATCAGCACTCAAGACTTTAGCTAATTCTTTGTTGGGTAGGACATAGCATGAGGTTACAAAAATACTCATTTAGCAAGCCCCCTGGCAACCCATAACCAAAAACTAGAAATCAAAGCTGAAACAGTCTGTAGAGCAGATTTTGCAGCAGGGGAACTCAGCTTTCTCAGTCAGTGTATCTTCAATCTTGCAAACTGTTTTTCAATCTTGTGATTTGTAAAATTTAAGACTGACTCAGCCACTTAATCTGCTAATTACATATTGGGAAAAAAATCACTGTTAATATAATCCTGCTGTGCCTGCAGATGTGCTGTAGGTGCACTCAGATGGCTGACTGTGCTGCTCTCACTGGTCTGTCTCTGAAACACTTTCACTACTTACACTTAACTGTTTCTGGAGGGTTGATGAAAGTCTCGGCCTCATGAGATCAATCTCCAGAAGATACAATATGTGATTACTGGCTTGCTCAGCCACAACAGGACAAATGACAGAAAATATACTCTCTTTGTTAGTGGAATAAGAATCAATTTACAGAATTTTGATCGTGTCTGTGATTCACTGTTTTCTTTGTATAACATTGCTGTTGGTACTGTCAGCTTTACCCAACCACTATTGAACTTCTCTGCTCATCCTTGACCTGGCTAGTCTCTTATTTTCTTTCTCTTGAACACCTCTCTTTACCACTGTTTGTGCTCTGCAGTGGAGAATTGGTAATTATAGTAAAGACAGACTGAAGACAGTATGAGAGGTGCTACAGAGAAACGTCTATGGTGTTTTGTTTCACCCAGAACCTTTTCTTTGGGTTTTATCAAGAACCTTTCTACCCTCTGGGTGCTACCAAGAAATGACCCATCTAAGCTGTTCTACCAAGAACCCTTTCATATCATGGTACAAAGAACCCCTGAAGTACCTCTGATGAAAGAGTTTTTCAAAGATTTCAATAATACTTGAAGAAATCTTTCTTTTAAGAAGGTTTTGTTTTTTTTGGAGAAAAGGGGTTCTGTCTTACAAAGAACCCTTGATGAACACTTTCTTTAACTCACTTCTTCAAAAGCAAATGTTTTGGGGTAGAACCTCAGGCCTTAAGAAACAAACTCTTTGGAACCCTTATTTCTAAGAGTGTGCTGGCCTTTTCCCACATTTTCTGTTTTTTAATGATAATTGAACAGTCTTAAATGAAATGTTGTGCTTACTTACTAAACGTCTTAAAATATATCAAAATAAAGCTGACTGTTGTCAAAGGATATAATTACTGACACACTGTGTTTTTGTGAATATTTAGACTATTTATTTCCATTCAATGTTTTGTTGTTCCTGCACCATGTGTGTCAATACTGATACAATAATTTCAATCTGTATCCAAGACAAATGCCTGTACTGCACATGCTGAAAAAAGTGCTCCTGTCTCTGATGTGTATTGAACATAATTACCTGCCAGCCTGCAAAACCCCAGATATGGTGAAGAGTCCGAAGTCGGTGATGACAACTTTGCCGTTGTCATAAAACACATTCTTGGACTTCATGTCTTTGTGTAAGATCCCCTTAGCGTGGAGGTAGCCCATCCCCTGAGGACAGAGAGGGAGAGAGATGTGACTTTTCTGTAATATGATGTGTACTGCAGAAGTGTTCTGGGGAATCAGTGTTGAGTTGTTTTACCTTGACCATCTCTTGTGCGATCTGTCTGGTCTTGTTAACGTCCAGGACAACCTTGGCATCCCGCACCACAGAATAAAGTGTCCGGCCTTTACACAAGCTGAGAGAGAGAAAAAGACAAGGACAAGATTTCAATTTACTGTGTTGACTCATGCAATAATTTTATCAGCTTCAAAATATTTGACAACACTGGTCTGCTTTTACAACCATGTGCTGTTGGGCTAATCCAAGCTACATTTGAGCAATTATTTTTTCATCAAAGTGCTGCTGTTTTCAGACAGTATCTGAACTGTAACTGTGATTCTGCTCTTTATTGTGTTTTATTCAATTCTATCTTATTTTATCTCCCATTTTATTTGACTCTTTTTAAATCTTGTGACTTTTTACATGAGTTGAGCATTTTTATGTCTCATGTACTTTGATTGCCTTGTTGTTGAAAGGTAACCACATGGAACAGAGGTTAAACTATATGTATATATTTTTATTTTTAAAAAGAATATATATGTATATACAGTATATATCTGTAATATCATAATATATAATATAATATCATGGCATCCAACCATCAATAAATCTTCAACTTTTAACAGCACACAGCTAAGACTTTTTTGCACTCACTTCTTCAACCATTCATCTTTTAATGTTTCTTTGCCACTTTTAACCAAAACAGAGGTAACCCTGAAGTTCAGATGTGTGAGACTGTGTCGGTAAGTTATTGCAGTTTGAGATGTTGTTGGAGGATAAAATGTCATCATTCCAAACTGAAACGTGCGCCCACTCGGTGCCAGGGCGAAGCTGCGGTGCGTGGAGGTGGTGTCATATTTCTGGAGGGGTGCCATCACGACGGCGTATTAATAGACAGTTCTACAACCACCCCCTGCCTCATACCTGAAGCCCCCAACCCCGACTGTGCCACGCAGGTGACCAACAAAGGACCTGAAGCCAACAGTTCATGCATATTCATTCTCAACGTTGACCTGACAGCAGCTGCATTTTTAGCAGCTCTCCTCCCTCGGGCTCTTTTCAACACAGAAACGGTGTTATGGCCTCATCATCCAAAGAACGCTTTTAAGAAGAAAGAGTTGTTGGACTCCTTGAAGAACTCTTTCATCAAGGGTTCGTCACAGGTTTTTTGTACCATAATAGAAAACCGTTTTCAGTAGAACCACATTGGTGGTTTCTAGATAAAATCTTTGGAAAATAAAAAGGTCCTGACTAGAACATTGTGAGTGTGTTCTATATTTCTAAGAGGGTTGGCCTTCCGTTATAAATTGGTCCCTTCAAAATGAATGCAAAAAATAAAACATTTACACATTTAAAATGAGGAACATTGGAATCATCACAGTAAAAGAAAATTAGCAATCAGTGCAAAGCCGAAGAAACTTTTATGGCTCTAGTTAGCACACTTATCTCTACCAGTCTAAGAACACAGAGGCAGCAGTTCATGGTAATCAGCTTATGAACAGCTAATGAGGCCACCTCAACATGCTCAAAGTCACCTATGTACTTTGAAAAGCAGTAATTATGCCATATGCATGATAAAAAACCCAGCGGGAACATCACAGATGACCCTGTGTTCTGTACGCTCAGCCAAATTGATCCCCAACACATGAAATGACCGGGAAAAAAAAGATACAATCAATATTTATGTTTCCACTAATGCAACCTGAAAACCCTCATCCTAATAAACCAATGAACCACACTTAGGCTTAATGTTACAGGCTTGTCGTGTTGCGATATGGGCTGCGGCCAGAGTACAATAAAGGTTTTGCGTTTTAGTTCCCTTTTCTTCTAAAACTGTGCAACAGGAGAAGCACCAAGAGAGTACTGGTGGAAAACAGAGCCACCTGTTGCACTGACATTTGCTATTATTTTCAGCAATCAGCAGTGAGGATTTCATCTGTCAGCTCCCCTGCGTTCACGACAACTTCAGCTGGCATCAACTGCAATCACGAATCTCAATCAATCAGTCAATCAGCCAGTCAATTTGCTGTTTAAAAGATGTTTACAGCCACAGTGAATGTGATGGGAAAGGAGTCAAATTTTAACATTTAGCTTTGTTTTCTGAAGCATTTGTTAAATTGTGAATCCACCATGGAAATCACCTCTTTTCTGCCTTCCTTTCTTAATGGGGAATGATAGAAAAACAATTCATTTTTTATGTTAGAGAAATAACAAAAGGGTAAATTATTTCTTTTTTAGTGAGACATCCTTCTTTGTTCGCAGCCTGTGTTGATGGCAGCGGGAGAGTGGCAAATATCTGAACAATTTCCTTTTGAACATTGCTAATTATGCTAATTAATTAAAAAAGAGAGTATTCCAGCGATGGTCTTTAACAAGAACACAAATGGGAATATACTTGCAGTAAAAAAAAATGTGAACACTAATCCGTGAAATAATTAAAGTTGTTCAGTAAGTTCACTCCAGCCGTGTGCTCAACTGTACTGTTGTCAAGACAAATGCAGCAGGGGATGTGGGTGTGGGTGGTTCATCCATTCAATAACAGTAGCAGCATGTTCTAATCACACCCTCTGCACGCTTCATTGTCATCTGCAGTAAACTCTTTGTCTCAGAGGCAGGCAGATCCGTAGTTGATCTAAAATGCATCCTGGGGGACAAGGACCAACTCTGGAGTCCGAACAGCCAGAGACAACTCAGAGTTCAGGAGAAGAGCAAACCACTGTTTTCAGGGCTTTCATGTCAACATAGTATCAGTATAGCCAACTTTTTTGTTTATTCTACACATTTTTCATCCTCCTTTTTCTTTATTCGGAACACCAAATTACCTATTTGGGAAATCTTTGCTAAGATTTTGACACTGATGTAGCTTTATATACATAAATATTTTCAACTTTTTCAATAGATGCAAACTTTTAACAAAAGTTTACCATGATCACCTCCAGGCCTATAATACTTTTGCACTGTTACGCCTTATCCTCACTTATACAGTAATGCACACCTGCAAATAATATTATATAATGGTATATTTCTTCATCTTCTTCAGTTTTGTTTCAAATATGCTTACTTGTATAAAATAACCAAATATAGTCATTTGGGTTGCAATATTTTATACTGCCATCAGCATGGTGATTTTGAGATTACAGTGTTGTTTACTTTATATACTTTATTCATATAGAATGTATATGTACTGTATGTAAATATGCAATGTAAATATCCAAGTAAATCCAATAAAATGACTATATTTATATCCTTTAATAAAACCCCAGAATATATTACACTAGATTCGGCATCCACATATGATTATTTCCATAGTCTCTCTTTACTGCATGTAAGTACCGAAACTCAAGAGCATAGAATTATGCAACAAATGCTTGTGAATATATTTCGCTTGTACAGGTCCCTAAATGACGTCTTTTAACTATCTTTAAAATACGTTTTTCTTTGCAACATAGATGGACTTAGTACATAGTGTATCCAAGTACAGGAAACAGGAAATGAGAGAGTTGATCAAGGTACCAAGATTGCTGGAACACAGAGCAAAAAGGAGCGGTACTAAGGAAGGGTCAGTTCCATATTAGATCACCAGATTTTGGATATGTAGCGTGTTCATGCTTGAAAACTGGAAATGTATGCTTAAAATGCCAGTATGCATACGAAAGTACACTTGATTTTTGAGTATATTGTTGATGTAATTAACATGGGACATGGAGATAATAAAAATTAGCATTTAGTACACAAAGCTTCCTGAGTCAACTGAAGCTAAACTGTTAAAACTGTTAAATGGTTCTATTTCTTTTTTTCCAGGAAAGTGAAGGAGCATTTCTAGACACTTTTAACTCTAAGATATGACAGCACAACATCTGACGAGTTGATTTTTCAGCTTTCTGTACAACACAAACTGTGACATCTTTATCCTTACCTGGTGATGATGGCCAGGTGTGGCGGGCTCATGCAGGCGCCCATAAACAGCACCACATTCTCATGGCGAGTGTTGCGGTAGGCCATCACCTCACGCTTGAAGGCCTTGAGCTGGTCCTCGTTGTCACGCTCGATGTCGATCAGGCGGATGGCCACCTCGCCATGCCAGCGTCCATGGAAAACTTTGCCGAAGCGCCCCTTCCCGATCATCTCCCCGATCTCCAGCTGCTCAAACGGGATGTCCCACTCCTGCAGGAAGATGCTGGTCTGGCTGGCCTTGCGTGGGAAGTTGCGAGCCGACAGGAGCGACAGGTTCATCTCCTCAAACTCGTCACCGGAGTCCTCGTCGTTGCCCTCCTCATTCTGCAATAAGGCAAAATTTAAAGGTTCATTGGTAGCTGTAAACCTGGATTTCACAGATTTGCAAGTATGGTGATGCCCTTACACAACACAAAGAGGTGGTGTTAAAGTATTCTACCAAGATGCCAAATGCTGACGGATACCATTCAGCAGCAGGAGGATGACAATCTGCTAAAACCTCCTCCAAATTAAATAGGCATTTCATTGGCAAGATACATAGAGTGGTTTATCTGATGACTGACTGCACACAATGATTCTATCTTTATTTCTGAGTTTTAACTTAGTGGACGTCATCAATAAATATGTACTCATACTATTTCAATCATTAATGTGCTTTGATATATAAAATACACATACTTATTTCTTGCTTCTATATGAAACATCTAAATTTTTCTCAAGATGTGTGTGTTTGAAATACTGACTGCTGTTTAGGCCATTACCAATAAAAATGGAAAGTTATGAAAAGGAAAAATAGCCAGAAGAAGAAACTGGTTGATTTAGTCTGATTTGATTTTAAATATAATGTACTGCAGGAATGTAAATGACCTATTCGAAGATGTCTGCTGGAATATCATTCAAGGCAATCTGCATCACATTTTCTCAAAATATATCATTGTTACAGGAGCAGCGATGACGATCAGTGAAGCTGAGTTTTTTCCTTCTTTTGACGCATAACTTACCTGGAGGCTCCTCTGAGAGCTCAGCTAAATTATGCTAAATGAGAGAACAACGCAAATGACTGTGGTGAGTGATGGTGAGAGCTGTGCTTTGTCTTCATTTGGACTCACAAGAAATTTCGCACTGATATTACTGACAAAAATGTGGAGAAGTAAAGCAACGGAATGAATGAAAAGCTTAAACATTCAAAAGCATCACAAAGGTCACACAGAGAGATCGAGACGAGGACTCACATCTGATGTAGGTTCAACTTCGATTTGAAGTAAAGGGTTGCCCTCGTTCCTAAAAGCAAGAAGAAAAGGTGCAGAAATAAGTTGTTGAGTTGTATACAATGTGGAATTTGCCTCCACTCTGCTCTGTTGGGCAGAAACTTGGACCCCATTCAGATGGCAGGTCAAAATCTTGGAGGCCTTCTACATGTAATGCCTTCAAAAGATCCTTGGCCTGTCTTAAGAAGATCACATCCTGCACACTACATTTTTTTCCATGACCAACTCCATCTGCATGGGAGCAACAGTGGTTAAAAAACATTTTTGCTAGATAGGGCATACTATCTGCATGCTTGACCACTGCCTACTGTGCAAAATCCTCTACAGGCAACTCAGCGATGCAAAACGAGCTGCTGGCGGACAAAAGAGGCGGCATAAGGACAATAACAAGGAGCTCCTGAGAAGTCACAACATGAACCCCATCCATCATGAAATTAGGTGCCAGGGTGACCAAACAAATACATTACACCAACCAACGAAGGAGGAAAGAAGTTCCAAACGACACTTGAGGGACGTCAGAATTACTCCAACATCTAGGCTCCCTCGCCCAACCTGTGGAGCGTCACCATTGAATGCCATAGACAGCTAAGATGGAGCTGGAGCGGTGTGGATATTTTCATTACTGATTGTCATTAAGTGTGGTGACTTGTGGATTAAGGATCAAAACTGATGCAGCAAAACCAGAGATATCATCATTTTTAAAATTCCATGCATTCTTTTTCCTTGACAAAACCTGGTTGTGTCTCGAAGAGAACCTTAGATTTGTAAGATCTGCAAAACTCTTGCGTGCTGTTCCTTCACTGTGCACATCCCAAGTCTCTTATTACACTTTACCATAAAAATGGTTAATTTTATGACTTATTTATTCATCTGTTTATGTAATATTTGTTTTATGAGCAGCATAAAGGGGCTACACCTAACATTTAGCAATACATCCCTGTGTTGTAAAATGATAAATAAATGTACCTTGTGCCCTGTAGCCAAGTAGCATACAACAGCATGATTTGTCACTTTAGGACTTACCTGCGAATGTCTACTACAGTGGGGTACACTGATTTCAGTTTTTTACGTGTTGTAGCCATATGGGCTACTATTGCTTCTATTTGTCTTTATGTATGTAGTCTAAAAAGATGTTCTGACACAGACAAAGACAATGGTGTCCGGTGGTCTTGGTGTTATTCCGCATTTGCTGGATCAAGTGCTACTGTGCTGAATCAAGTACGCATGCGTGAGTGTTTCACAAATCTAAGGTTCCCTTCTAGACCACCTCAAAACCAGACATCTACATTACCCATAATGTGACCACAGAGATTCAAGTGTGTTATGCTAGTAGCCGCTGATGTAGTCTTGACCCTTTAGCCCCAAGCACAGATGAGGAGCCACGTCTTTCTAATTACACACCCCAGGATGTTTTTTCATTTTGGTCTTCAGAACCAGAAAACAGAGTTCCCTCCAGAGCCACAGAAGACTATACTTTTTTTTTTTTTTTTTTTACAATACAACTGTTCACCCTTTAAAACCAGATAGATTTGTGTACATGCTGAAGTAACTGGTGGCAGAGTTTAATGGACCCACAACTGCGATCAATCAGGCCATGTCTACATGTGGACCTTGATGGCTGCAGGCTGAGATGTCTGACTTAATTGAACTGATTGCTTATTGATTGCACCTGTGTCTGGTATATTTCAGAGAAATTTAACTTCGAATCCCAAAATATTTTCTCATTAATTTAGCCTTTTTGTGCATCAGAGAACTTTAACACAATTTAATAAAGCTGCATGGCTGAATTTTAATAATTTGCCAATATGTAATGTAGTGTTTCTTCGTTTGTGTAGAGCTGCATTACAAAGGACCGAAAGGCGCTAAATAATTTGATTAAAGTAGCAAAGAACAAAACATTCATGACTTAAAGCCTCTCGCAAATATTGTTTGAATCTGTTGACTGTGACAGCAAGATTATTGAATCCAAATTGATCCATGACCAGTCTTTTCTTTCTTTCTTTTGAAGGAAAGGAAAAGAGATAAGGGGCAATGAAATTAGTGTTTAATGGTAAGAGAATGCCTTTTGTTAGAAAGAATTGCAGGTTTGATTTTGGTCATTGAATTTCTGGTACTATTCTATTCTATTGATTTTTCTTCACAGTTTAAGGTGAAAAGTTCAACTTTATTGCCACTGTGCAATACAGAATTACACAATGAATTGTAGTTGTAGCCTCCTTCACACTACGTATACTACAAACATTTTCTCTCATTTTTGTTGTCAAAGTTTGTGGTTCTGAAAAATCTCAAAGAGACATATTTGTTTACCTTTTGGAGAAATGCTTTTATGATTAACCAGCAGTGAAAGTTACAAAGAGAAATGGAAAAAAAAAACGTTTTTTTTATCACATGAAGTGTAAATAGGGAGATGTTCTTGAGAAAAATATTCAAAATCTATCGGTCTAAGAAGTAATTTCCTTCTCAATAAACTTTGTGAGCAGGTAACCTTTTCAGTCTTCTTTTACGAAGAAACCAAAGACAAGAGTCATTCTGCTGACGCACAATCCCATTGTTCAGACTAAGGTTTCTCCATTTCCAATGTGACTAACAAACTATTTTTACACTTATATTTGATTTATTTTAAATCATTAACATTTCTTTCCTAGCACTGCAGAACAGGTGATTGACGTTACAGAACATAATAGTTATCGTTCCTTTCGTTTCTTTGCTTCCAGCTAGTCCATTCTTCAACCTTTATTTGCTGATCCTTTTAAAAGCTTGTTCATTTTTGTTGTTGTTGTGGAGATGGCATTTTCTTTGGTGCTATTCTGCTTGGTCAGGCTGTGTGCTTTGTTCCTAAAACTGCCCAGATTATAATGGACAGGAACACTGAACCAGAGGTTTTATGCTGTGGATCACCTGAAGTGGTCCGCAGGTGACAAGAGCACATTCACATCAAGACTATTTGGCAGATAAATGAATAAAATGTGAGCAGGATTAAGTGTATAAAAAGGGCACTCCTAATTACTGCTGGCAGTTTCTGACCCTAATTTTTAATTTCACCGTCGTTTTATGAACTTTCAAGTGCATTTGTGCCCTCAGCCCTTATTAATTTCTGACCCCGGCATGGACACCATCACCCACACCGTGGGTGCCAAGGACACGACACAAATGAACCCACTTCAACCCATCCTCCTCCGTCCACATAACTGGCTGTGTAACATCAGCGTGTAACCTCTCACAACCTCTCTGTGGTATATTAACACTGGTTCGCAAAGCAACCTTGGACTCCTGGGCAAAGACCACAGGTGAGGCAGCGTATAAAATAATATGTGATTCCTGTGGCGCCGAGGGCCCCTACCAGCGATTCGATCTCTGCTCTAATGAGGGGTACCTGCCGGGTGTTGGGGTCTGAGACAGGCCCTCATTAACCCTGGGATGAGGCCATTAAAGCTGGAGAAATCTGCCAGCTGCCACTGCAAGAGCATACAAAGATGTGGGAAAGGAGGGACAATAGCATTAATTAAATCAGAGGATATGGGTTTCATAACCGCGCTAATGTATTCACATTCGTCAAACGGCAGAGAACCAAAGACTGAGAGCGAGAAAAGGAGAAATACTGAAATGGTGAAACTGTCCATCTAGAGATATATTTATAAATAGAGACTCGAGAGACAAGACACAAGTTCAAGATGATCATGTAGGTTTTCACCCTTTTCTTCAAGACACGTCTTTATTATGTAATGTCTAAATGTTGCAAGTGACTGCTTCATTTACACTATGGTTCATTTTCTTAGCTCTTCAGAAGCCAAGGTAAATAATGTGATGCTTTTATTGACTGATCCTAGTGGGGAAATTCACATTTCACCCACCCCACTGCAAGGAGGTTAGCTTGCAGAATGAGCGACTGTGAAGGACATCACTTCTTAAAGTGACAGATTGAACGTCTCCCTCTTTACAGCAACAGTTCACAATGTGATTTTTTTCCCCCCGCATCTCTTCATAACTTATACTGCCCTAAAAGCATTTCTCTAAAAAGATAAACAAACATGTTTCTGTGACATGATTCAGGCTTACAACCACAATGTCATACAAAGAATGTGAAAAAACATGTAAAGTAGTGTGAATGGGGACATAATTGCATTTCATTGTGCATTCTTGTATTGTATGATGACAATGGGGCTGAACCTTGAACCTGTAACCTGGAAGAAAATGTATAAAAGTAAGTAGTTTTCTCTGCCTAGAGTACATCCATGAAAATTCAGTGTTATCCAGACATTCAATGACGATAAACAAACCTGTCTGAGGTAAGTGAATGAAAGATATTTTCATTACATTTTCATTGCCCTCTCGCTCTTCACCTTTTCTTCAATGGGAAATGAGCTGTCATTGATCAATTTGGATTCAATAACCTGGCTGTCACAGTCACCAGATTCATACAGACATGCATGTTTTTTCTTTGCCTATTTAAACTAAAAATCACCGAAGTACATGTTGGCAAATTCTGACTTATTATAATAGATCCTTGATTTGGCTTTCACCACTGGCCAGACAACCCATTCTCATCCCAGGATGTGAAATACCAACATCTTTGTCATGCA